>JAHBCN010004982.1:59262-73758 GCA_019359885.1 Listronotus oregonensis | reverse complement strand
TATATATATATAAAAGGACTCTTAATTTCTACTGTATCATGTTTGAATATTATTCATGATCATCCAGTAAGAACCAAACAGGACTAAAATTGTGACTTTACTCATATTAATTTAGTTGTATTACAAGAGGCACTTTCTTAGGTTTTTTTTGAAATGTATATCGATTATTATTTAAATAATACTGCATTGATTGGTCCAGAATGAAATTTATGAACAATAGTGTTCCAGAGGTATTTAATTGCAAAGATAGCGTTTTTAAGGCTCTTTTACATTGTACTATACGGGATGACGGAAATATTACTTTTATATATAATTTAACTCTCAAACTTTTCTTACGATGTTTATAAAAAACTAAACTAATATTAAACAACTAAGGATTTTTTTAAATTAGTCTCATTGATTGTTACAATATAGTTTCTGAAATATTAATTAATAAATAATGACAAATTGATCTCATTGAACTCATGGAAGCGATACTCTAAAAACAATCTGGCAACGACGCATGTATTTAACCTGAATAAAGTATACAGTGCGCATGCGTCAGAATTTACTGATTGTTTTTGAAAAACATAGTTGCCAGATTTTACAAACGAGCAGTTAGTCGTACGGGATTGGCTGGAAATAGTACAGTCAGAGCAAAAATTTGTGAGCTTAGGAGTAACGATGCAGTGGGACGGACTCATAAAACGTGCAGGAAAAATTTGATTCAATAAAAATTGTTCAGAATCATTCAAGGAATACGGATGATTTTTTTCAGAATTTTTGCAGACATTTTTGGACCTCTGGAAAAATGGCTAAATAGAAAAATTTTGAGACTTATGCAAAAATGCACCTATATTCCTAAATGACACTGAATACTTTTTGTGCAAAAAATCTTGTTCTGTAAAAGCGACCATTTTTCATAACGGGTATTTATCAATAAATAAAATTGACCAATATTTTATTACAAAATGTGTCAGCTTTGGAAAAAAATATATATTAGAAATTCTTTGGGATGTTTACCTTAATAAATGCCAAAAAACCATGTCTGCCAAAATCTAGAAAAAAGTTATACAATTTGCACCAGACTTAACAAAGGAAGATTTTGAGCAAAAAAATGTATCTAATCGTGATCATTTTTGCGCCGAAAGTTTTTTTTTTTTCATAAAAATCAAAGTTTAAAGATAAATTTCCGGAAAATAAAAATCCAAATCAAAAATCCATAGGCAAATTCAAGACGAGCCTTTAAAAATTGAGTTTAAACGATTATACTATATGAGCTGTAGAGTAATTTGGTGACGCTTCGTCCCACTGTGTGACGGCTGACCGGCTGTACTGTATACTCTGGCGTAAAATTTTTAATAAGACTGTCGCCATACAACTACTTTAAGAAAAAATGTTAAAGAGCCATGTTGTGTCTTTTTCTTGATGAATCTGAAAGCATACTTAAGAAAATTATTTGAACAAACAAGAACACTTATGTAAAATAATGGCCAATTTCCTATCTCTCCTTACTCCTTGAGTAAGTACTAAGACCTAAAATTATTTCAAGTTCTGTTTACAATTCTATTTTAAATAAATTGCCTATCCAACACCTTTCTTGTCTCTGTGATACATAACTGAGTACCTATACCTATTATGTGTGCTGAATTAAAAGTTACTCAACCACTTACATATACCTAATAATTTGTATGAAAGACTAATAAAAGAGGCACTAGAGCTCTAGTTACCTTAGTATAGAGAATTTAGAATAAATTGTCTATATATTAATGAGATGATATATATTTTTCCAACTATCAGATGCATTTTGGCAACTTGTCAGTTACGGTTTTAAATATAACCCAAAGTTGCCTTTTTTTAATGGAACACCCTGTACATTATTTGATTGTTTTTTCCAATAAAATTACCTATCTATTGATACCACCTACTTTATATTACGTGTATCTAACATCTTATTTTTCTTTAAAACCAAATCCTCCTCATATGTTGCTTACCTAAAGACATAACTCTCAAGTTTATTTCTGGCAGCCACCTTATTGCGTTGCATTTCATCTTCTTCTTTGTACCTCTCGGCTTCCGCGAGCATTTTTTCTATCTCTCTTTGCGACAATCTTCCTTTATCGTTTTTAATAGTTATATTTCTGGATCTTCCCGTTCCAGTTTCAATGGCTGTGACGTTTAAAATACCGTTAGCGTCTAGGTCGAACGTGACATCTATCTTGGGAACACCTCTTGGGGCTGGTGGAATGCCAGATAAATCAAAGTTTCCTATAATGGAAAAAAAAACATATTTTGCAATTATACTGTTTTAAGTTGATTTTATTTATTGCATGGGTTTATAAAGTGTTCAAAATTATAAGCTTACGAGGGCAGTCCCAGTCGTACCTGGTCTAACAAAGAAAATACAAAAATGTTCAAAAATTATAAAACTATTTCTCGACATAGTCCCCTTTTAGCTCGACAAACTTTACCCAGCGATATTCAATAGCTTCGATACCAAGTTTACAATAAGAACCATCGAGTTCCTCAAAACAGCCATCAACCATAGACTCCACCTCTTTATTGTCAGCAAATCATTAACCAGCGGGCCATTTTTTTGGTGTGAAAAAGATAATAATCATCTAAGGGGGTTAAATCTGGCTAGTAGGGTGAGCGATGAAGCAATTCGAACTTTTAACTCATTGCTTTTGGCCATCGCAATAACGAACGTGTGAGTGGGTGCATTATCTTGATAAAATATAACTTTCTTTTTGGCTCACTGTGGACATTTTTTCTTGATTTCATCATTCAATCACTTCAATAAGTTCACATAATACTAACTGTTTATTAATTTTTCTTTTTGAAGATAATTAATGAAAATTATCCCACGCACATTCCAAAAATTGATGCCGTAACCTTGCCAGCAGATGGAGTTGTCTTTGCCTTTTTCGGAGCCGATTCTCCCCTTTCAGTCCATTGTTCCGAATGTTCTTTCGTCTCAGGTGTGAAATCATGAACCCATGTTTCATCCATGGTTATGACTTGACGAAAAACTAGGCCTTATTGTTGCGAAACATCGCCAAACACTCGATTGAAACATCCTCACGACGCTTTAATTGTAAGCAAACGTGTCATCCATCGTGCGCACAGCGTTTTCATATTCATATGTCAAGTGAGTATGTATTATTTATTTATTCGTGTCAGAAGCATCATCAGGGTACATATTATAGTGTTTACATTATACAAAAAATACCTACTTACAAATGAGGAGAATAAAAAACATCTGAAATATAAAATTGAAGAACGCTTTATCTTCATTCCTTTGCTGTTGAAACTTTTGGTCCTTTAGGTGATAGGCTAAGGGTTTTATTAATGAAATTTGCAAAAATACAATGCAAAAAATCTCGAAGTTTCATCATAAAGAATTGGTTTAGCTGTGCAAGGGGTAATGCAGCATCGGTCCGAACAATCCAGGAAGACCTAGGACTTGATGAAGTTTATAATGTTTAAATATAGATTAAGTTATTTATTAAAAAAAAAAAAAAAATTCAAAAGGGGATATTTACAATTTTCAAAAATTTCCGACTGTCTTGAATCGGCTTGTCTGTGCTAAAACGCATGCTCTAGTCACTCTACTGAAACAAAACGCGATATATCTATAAGAAATTGCATTTAAAATATTATGTTCTTTGCAAAAGGGAATAATTTTAAATAAAATATAAGGGATTTTATTGTCACCTATTTTTTTTTTTTCATAACGGGATATCTACAGTACTTACAATAGAACCAATACATGTGTTTTGTACTAAAAGGGATATTTACAATTTAGATGTATTAGATTTACGGCCGAGTGATGATCGCGTTGTTAGTATATATAATTTTTGTGTGGTGCCATTAAATTCAAAAGATCCTGTGTTTTATTCATGGGATGAATCACAATCGGCAAGAGGCTCTACAGAAGTGGGTTCTGCAGTATATGACTATTTAAAAAAACTAACATTAGAGCAGATATTTACCATCTAAGACTATTTTGCGATGGATGTGGGGGCAAAATAAAAATAGTCATATTATACACATGCTCCTATTTTACCTTTTAAATGACTCTCCACCCCAGCTTAAGGATATAACATTGTTTTTTCCTGTACGGGGGCACAGTTTCTTACCAGTTGACCGAGTATTTGGACGACTGGAAAAAGAAATTAGAAAACATGCTGTAATAACTATACCAAAGAAGAATATAATGACATATTCAAAAAATTTGGCGTTTTAAGATTATTGGGAGAAGATTGGATTTTAAAAGATATGAAAAGCTTGGAGGCAAATTATAAGAAAATAGATGGTATCCAAAAGTATAAAAGAATGATTTTTAATAAGATTAAGGTTCAATGTACTCACACAGTTTAATTAAAGTGCTATGATAACTATAGATTTAAAAATCCACAAAAAAAACCCGTGGGAGTTTTAAAAAAGGAAAGCGACATCCGACGTCTTGGGATAATTTGAACCTAGAACGGCGCCTATTAAGCAAAAACAAAAAAAAAAAGATATAACGAACTTACTAAGCAAACAGTTTGGTGATGAATGGTTTAATTTAGAAGAACTACGTTGGTACAAAAATAATAATAATGGATGATCCAAGCGGTCCTGAAGAACAAACAATTGAAGAGGAAAATATGTGTGAATGTCTAACTGATGACGCTGGTGAAGTAAGAGTTTAAGATTTTTTTTTAACATTGGGACGAAATTAGTGTAGAATTAATAGTTAAGATAATTAAAGTTTATTTAGAAAAAAATGGAGCCTTCTAAATTAATCCATTTATCACCAAACTGTTTAGAACCTGTTGAAAATAAATATTTACACAATAACGTAATTTTTTAATAATGATTTTTTTATACAATTTATTTCAAACAAAAACCAAACTTTAGTAGTATTGAACAGAACAAAAAGGAATATTTACAATTATTTTAAAACAAAAGGGGATATTTACAATTGGTACAGAACAAAAGGGGATATTATCAGAAAGATTTTTCAAAAGGGGATATTTTCGATTTTTAAAAATTAATATCATTAGAATTAGAGGTTAAGGATTTTTTTAAACTATACTGTGTCAATAGTAGTTTCTTTCCTTTTTTACCAAAAAAATTTCTTTTATGTAAAATCAATGATGTTACATTAAACAGTTTTCTTATTTTTCTGAAAAAAACATAAATATGTTAATATCCCCTTTTGAAAAGATACTCCTCAAATGCAGACATAAATTTATAGATATAAGAAACTATGTAAAGACTACAGTGCAGCAAATATAAAAACAGAAAATACATAATATGATGTAAGTCTAGAGCTAAACATTTTTTGCCCAGAAACGGGCGACGTCGATTGCATTTGGCTTTGCTGCCATAAGGTCCTCTGGAGTGCATTGGGCTGGGCAGTGGACAGGTGTACATATGTAGCGTGGTTTGTAGTACTCCACATTCGCAGAGTCAACAGGGTAACCCCATTTATTAAGGGTATCTCTTGATCTTGCAGTGCCAGTACGTAGTCTGTTCAGTGCCTTCCAGGTTTCCCAACTTTCATCGCAGCCTGGTGCCAGTTCTTCTTCCGGCTTCATCCAGTGTTGATTTGCGGTCTTCCTCCAAAGGTCCAATCTGGTCTTAGGTTCTCCATAATCTTCTGTTGATCTCAGGAAACTTATATGTGTACAGCACTTTTTGATATGCGTACGATATCAGCTAACTTGCGCACTTTTAGTCGGCGGTCGAGAGCGTTTACTACTGATGACCGCCAAACTATTACTAAACAACGTAGCGTCTTGAAGCTTTAAACCTAAGCTGTATAAGGTTGATGCTTTCTGCCATAGTGAATGTGTTCAAACAACAACAGCCAGCTAAACATCAGGTTTTTTGTGTATACCCTATAATATGTTAGCATTACATTTTTTGCCATGTTTCAGATAGTTTAATATAGTTGAATGTCAAGAACGCTTTCAAAAAATATTTAAGATTACCAGTGTTAACATATTATTATGTGTATTTTCTTGCACAGGATGGTGCCTTTTTGATGAATTTTCAGGGCATTGGGCAAACTATAAGAGATAGAGCAAATCTGATGGTACGTATTTTATTTAGTAGAATGCAAGTTGGCTTAGAAATAAATGATTGCTGCAATATTTTGTATAATATTTAAGCAAGAAATAGGAATAACATACTGTCCCAGCATTTGTGTGTTCTTGAATTTTAATTTAAATCAAATTAAGTTTGAAACCTTTGTAAAATACAGGGTGATTCATGAGGAAATGTCAATACTTTAGGTACGTACTCAGGGTCCAAAAATAAGCATAAAAGTCTATATACATATGGGTCCGCAAGGCCTTCGTTTCCGATATACAGGGTGTTAAAATTTTTATTTATATTTTTTTATTTTTTTATGTTTTGCTAAAAATAATTTAAGAACAATTATTTTATTTAAAATTAAAATACATATCGTTTAATTATACATTTTGTTTAATTTTTTTTAAATTTTGCTTTAATAAAATCAGATGCGTGTCATGCGTGGATTTTTTTTTATCCAAATATCTCGAAAACGGTTGCTCATATCGACTTTTAACTGGTATACTTTTTTGACGTAAAAATGACAAAAAAGTTATTAAATTTACTTAAAAATGTAATACAGTGCCGTACCAAAAAATTCTTATTGTTTAACTAGTAAAAAGGCGTGTAGGTGGTTCCCCCTACAAGTAAGAGCCGTACTAAGATTAGATTCGAATTCGTCATACCAAAAAACCCCCGGATACCAATTTTTACTTCAATATTTACATTATCATAGATTTTATTTAAAAAACAGAAAAATTAAATAAAAACTTGAACACCCTGTATTTCGGAAACGAAGGCCTTGCGGACCCATATTTGTATAAACTTTTAGGTTTATTTTTGGATCCTGACTACGTACCTAAAGTATTGACATTTCCTCATGAATCACCCTGTATAATATTATTAAATTATATATTGAGAGTGGAAAAGAGTACAAATATTTTACAACTATATTTCGCTAGTATTGAGAAAGAAGACAACCAAGCATTAAAACTCTTAAAAGACTATAGAGGAAAACCTAATTGCCTAAATAAATATTAAAAAAAATTAATAACAAAAATTGTATACAGTGTGTCCCAAATTGGTGGGGAATGTATGAGGATCTTGGAAACCACGATAGATAGAAAATCGGTTAAATGAGGAAAGTTTTGGACAATATGTTATGTAAGCTATTCCTGTTTACTACATGGTTTTATCTATTTAGGTTTTTGAGAAATTTTGAAAAAACCTGAAACATGCATTTTCGAAAATCGGCCATATTTTTCTTATAAGTGAAAATTTGTCAAATCTGTAAAAACTTCTTCAAAGCAACTCTTTTTGTAGAATGTAACCAAGTAGTCAATTCTTATTTTCTACGTTTCGGGTTTTTAGAATCATCATCAACTTTATTTTTTATATGGGCGCCATATTGGATTTTTTCGCAGCCAAATAGTGCTTTTTATTCTGATTTTAACAATGTGTAACATGTTATAGTTTAGGAGTTTATAACCTCATCTACTTCAAAAAACAAATATTTTCTCAGTTGGCCTTGATTCCGGCGAATGTCATCTAGCGTCATTATCAAGTTAGCTCGGGTTTGTTATACAATTTTTTCAACTCTGTAAAATGGTTAATTATTTTAAGAAAAACTTGATATTTTACAACGTTATTTCCAAAGCAATGAAAATGTTAATATAGCTGCGGAAACGTATTTTGACAATTTTCCTGAAAGGTAGCATCCTAAACTAACATACATTTGAACTGGTTACAAATTTGCTTGAATTCGAAAGTTTTAAAAAACCACGACCTAAGAAGTACGTTAAAGAAAATCGACAACGAGATGCTGCAGTTAACCAACATTTTAACGAAAATCCAACATCTTCAGCCAGGGATGTTGATAGAGAATTCCACATATCTAAGTCAACCATTCATAGGGTAGTTACGACTATTTAAAAAATATCGTAAATATGTTATTATATTATAGAGAAATGGACAACATTTTGAATTTTAGGTCGTTATTTAACCTCTCCATTTTAGTAGGAATATTAGTTTAGACACTTTTCATTGTTTTTGTTTTTACTTGTTTCAATTAAGACCATCAACTATTCGACTATTCAATATCTGTTCAGCTTATCTATTTTGACAATTACTAATATTCTATTGTTTACAAAAAAAATGACGTTCGCCGGAATCATGGCCAACTAAGAAAATATTTATTTTTTTAAATAAATGAGGTTATAAAGTCCTAAATTATAACTTGTTATACATTGTTGAAATCAGAATAAAAAGCACTATTTAGCTGCGTAAAAATCCAATATGGCGGCCATATGAAAAATAAAGTTGATGATGATTCTAAAAACCCGAAACGTATAAAATAAAAATTGACTACACGGTCAATTCTACAAAATTGAAGGACAGATTTAAAAAATTTACTTATAAAAATATGGCGATTTTCAAAAATATGTTCAGGTTTTCAAAATTTCTCAAACCTGAGATATTTAGAAACAGGTTTGCTTATAACAATAAATATCCGAAATTTTTCCCCATTTAAATTTTCATCTATTCATGGTTTCCAAGATCTAATTCCCACCAATTTGGACACCTGTATAGAAGAATATTTAAATATATATTCGGTTCTTGATGTCTTTTTTTATTATTATGGTTTTTTACACAAATAAGTAATATTTTTAAAAAATAATATAAAGTATGTGTTATCAATAATGAGGTACTTTTATTTTAAAACGAATAGAAGAAAAATATACAGGGTGTCCCTTTAAAAAAAGCAACTTTGCATTATATCTTTAAAACTTTAAAACTGAAATTGAGCGCGCACTGGATTCTACATAAAATTCTAGACAACCTTGCTTTTTACTTTTTTGTCAATCTTTATTAACAACAGAGGTACAAAGATGTGCTCAGATTGCCAGAATTTAAAAAACACCCTTTACCCCGAGACGAATCAAGTTAGCCGCGATTCGTTTTCACCGTTGCAGGTGTTTTGAAAATTTAACTCTAGAATGTACCATCAAATTTGCTGATATTATGTTTTATGTATTTACCCAGTAAGTTGTTGTCTTTCGTCATAGCCCGTTCCCCTTCAAATACTTGAATCGTCACTGCCGGTTGGTTGTCTGAATAAGTTGTAAACGTTTGAGTTTGCTTGCATGGTATTCTGGCGTTCCTCTCGACTATTTTAGACATGACTCCGCCCGCCGTTTCGATACCCAAAGAAAGAGGAGTTACGTCAACAAGTAAAACATCCTAAAATTATGCAGGGTGTTATTAAATTAGTATTCAAAACTTCAACCACAAATAGAACTTTTAAAAAATAAGTAAAAAATGTCCTATGAACATGGGTCCTTCTTCTTCTTAATGTGCCCTACTCCATTCAGAGTGTAGGCGCCCCCTCGCACATATCTGTGTTGCATACCAACTGCTTTTACACAGATATGCATGGGTCCGGAAATGTTTAATTTTCGAGATACAGGTGTTGAAAAAACGCTTTACCTATTTTTTAAGGTTTTATTTGTGGTTAAAGCTTCGAATACTAATTTAGTAACCCCGTATACATTAGTTTTATTCTTTTGTAAGAGAATATTGCATACAAAATCTTAAAATTATCCTATACACTTTATTAATGTTTTAAGTTCCTATTTAAAAATTTATTAAAATATGTTTGAAATATCTTATTGGTTACAATAAATATTTTAGGATTCTTATTTATTATTCGAAAATGGGACGTTCAAAAAGTATTCGGTCTATTTTTTTTGCCGTTTTAAAGCGTTCATATTATAACAAGACACATACAGGGTGTTTCCTAAGTAATCTATAATATTTAGGGGAGTAATTTGTGGACTGGTTCTAGGAAAAAAGTGCATATTTACATAATTATGTTGAAAAATCTCTTCGTTCTACCAAACAGGTCTTAAATTTTGTTAGTTTTTTTTTCGATTTTTTGTAATTATCGATTGATCTAAAAGTCTTTATTTTCTCAAAATTTGAATGTTTACATTATTGTTGTTAGAGAGCAAGTTTTAGTGTAAAAAAAAATTTTAATCGCTTCGTCAGGGGCGTGCATGCGGGTACTAGTATAATTTTAAAAAATACAAGTACGCCACTGATATTTTGAATTTTAAAATTTATTTTTACTTCCTATTTTATACCTGACATAAGATGTCTCTTAGTATTTTTTTAGTTGCAGTTTAATTTACGTGAAAAATGTATTTTAATAATGCTACTTAAAACGGCGTTTAGGCATCTTATTCGCAACTGCTTACAATTTTGAAAACTAATTAAAGGTTTACGATCCCCACAGCATTTTCATCTTAATCTGTGGCAATGTATACCTAAAAAATAATTATTTTTAACACCCCGTATTTTGGAAACGTGAGATTTTTGACACGTGTTCATGAAAAAATCTACATTTTTGGTATAAGTTACGTTCTATATTGTTGTGGCGGATTAATTTATCAAAAAATAGTTTTCTAGAATATTTTGGTGCCTTAAATCCTGTTTTAAGAGTAAAACAGATTTTTTAATGGGTATTTTATGTCAACATAAGAAAAAGATAGCCCCTAATATTTATTTGTTGGTCTAGACCATTAAAATGCCGTTTTCAAATCAAAGAATCTGAAAAGTGTCTGTGGTAGTTAAAAAAAAGAAGTACCTGTATTTTGGAGCTTTGGTCGCCACTTAAAATAGCCGCCTGGACCGCGGCACCGTATGCCACTGCCTCATCTGGATTAATACTTAAATTTAAAGTCTTTCCATGGAAGTAGTTTTGCAGCAGAGATTGTATTTTTGGAATTCTTGTAGATCCACCTGAAGTAGGAGTCACATTGATTTTGGGACCACCGAATACAGGGTTCTGGTTAGTCGGCCATTGATAACTTTATTAGTTCAAATAAAAAATTGTTTAAATTAGTAAACTAGTAGAATTTTTTAAAGAAGGCAAGAAAAAGGTTTGAAAAGTCCGTGCAAAAATAAAAACTACTTACTTGTTTGGGGTAAACCTTTTTTATTTTTCTACATACTCTTCTTTTAGGCTTATACACTTCGTCCAACGATGTTCCAGTTTGATCCTTTCCAAATAATAGGATTTGTTCAAACCTGCAAAATATCGATCAGTGTCTGCAATCACTTCCTCGTTTGAATAGAATCTTTGTCCCGCCAGCCATTTCTTCAAATTGGGAAACAAATAGTAGTCCGGGGAAGCCAAGTCTGGAGAATAGGAATTTGCGACCACAACTGCTGAAGTGTGTGCTGGTGCGTTGTCGTGATGGAAAAGGATTTTCTTGTGGGCCTATCGTGGGCGTTTTTCTTTCAGCTCGGTTTTCAAACGGTCCAATAATGATGAATAATATGCACCTGTAATAGTTTTACCCTTTTCCAGATAGTCGATGAGGATTATCCCCTGCGAATCCCAAAAGACAGTCGCCATAACCTTTCCGGCCGATTCTTCTGGAACAGCTGCAAACCATCCTTGCAACACTTCACACGATTTCCTTTTTGGTTAAGCGTGAGCAATCGTGGCACCCATCTTGCGGATAGCTTTCTCATGTCCAAATGTTCATGTAAAATATTATGTACCCGTTGCACTAGCAATCTCACGTACCTTAACTTTTGTCATCCATCACCATATAATGGATTTGATCAATGATTTCTGGAGTCGTGACCTCCACAGGCCGTCCAGAACGTTCAGCGTTACTTGTGCTCATATGGCCAGTCTGAAAATTTTGAAACCACTTGTAAACTGTTCTAATCGAAGGTGCAGAGTCACCATAATGTTTATCAATCTTCTCTTTAGTCTCCTAAGGCGTTTTACCTTTCATAAAGTAATGTTTAATCACCACACGAAATTCTTTTTCGTCCATTTCTTGAAAATCACTCGACTTCCTTGATTCACACGAATGCCAAACACAAAGAAATAGACCAATATGGCTGACACTTGGTATGCGTTCATTGATGCTACTAACCAAACATGACTTCGATACGCGCCGGTGGTGCCATCTCTCGGACTTTACACGGACTTTTCAAACCATCCTCGTATGTTTGCTAGTAAAATAGCATTTTTTAAAATAGAACGCCCTGTAATCAGCAAAAGATTTTTTAAATTGCTTTGAAAAAATACAATATTTGGTATGTCTATTTTTAATAGTTTTGAAAATATGAGCATCCAAATCTCAAAAATAATTTTTAATTTCCAATAAAGCTTGTATAAGTTGTACTCGTAAGCTATAAGCTTACAGCTTACCCCTTTAAAAGTATTTGTCATATTTGGATTACCATATTTCCAAAACTATTAAAGATGAACATATCAAATGTGATCATTTTTAAAAGCTGTTTAAAAAAATCTTTTTATTGATGGTACAATATGGGTGTTTTAAAAAAGCTATTTTACTACTGAACTCAAAACACGATTAATAATTGTTTTTTACATTCTTTAATCTTAAAGGACGTAAAAATCCTTCTAGTTTACTAACAAACAATTTTGTTTTTTAACTAATAAATGTGCCAATGCAGACACTTAATTTGAATAACTCTGTATATTGATATGGTTATATACAAAAAAAAATAGTTTACCCACCTACCAAAACCACATCATGTATACTACTCTTATCCATGTTAGCATCTTTTAAGGCTTTTTCGACTGGAGCTAAGGTACTTTTAAATAGGTCCGAATTTAACTCTTCAAACCGCGCTCTGGATATTTTGGTGTAGAAATCGACTCCTTCATAGAGCGCATCAATTTCCAGAGAAGCTTCGGTGCTTGAACTTAAGGTTCTTTTCGCTCTAAATATCATAAATATGAAATTGGAGTTTAAATCAGCCATAATAAATTATAATGATTATTTTTTAATATACACGGTGTCCTGTAACTGATGGGCTATAATTAAACTATTAGACATTAGGAAAGCGATTTTTTTGAAATAAAAATATCTCGGCTTTTTAAACTTTTATTTTATTTTTTTAGTTATTTTTAAAAACACCTTATAAAATTTTACAGATATTGTGTTTTATTTATCTGTGATAGACGCTCTTTTAACTCTTTTTTAAAACATTGTTTGGAACTGAAGCAGTTTTTACCGTAATCGAAATGCAACGGAACATGTAAATAGCTCGAAGGAACTATGGTTTTGAAACATCTTGGTGCACGTATGGTTCTGGAACAGTTCGGAGCAAGTATGGTTCCAAAACAGCTCGGAGCAAGTATTGTTCCGGAACATCACAGAGCAAGTATGTAACAGTTTGGAACTGGAGCAGTGTACCTGTTCTTAAACAAAACCTGTTCCGACCATCCCTACCCTGTAACGTCTTTAATTTAATCATTTTAAATTACCATCCTGCTAGATAAATAAAACACTATGTATATCCTTGTGACTTACCTTTCAGCCGCCGTTCTTAACCTTCTCAATGCTCTAGGATTTTTACTTAGGTCTTTTTTATATTTCCTTTTAAATTCGTCAGCAAAATAGTTTACTAATCTATTGTCAAAATCTTCTCCACCCAAATGAGTATCACCAGCCGTCGATTTTACTTCAAAAAGTGATCCTAATAAAAATAAAAAGTGAACAAAATTGGTGTTTTAAATAGGACTGTGAAGGTATTCTAAGGCTTGAACATCGTTATATGTTGGGATTAGCCTTGTCATTCTAATTACAGCCGTTAAAACATTTGTTAGGTTGGTTGCCTCAAACCGAAACATAAAACAAAGGGAAAAATTTCGGAATAAAAATGATCCTGGATTACCATTATTACTAACTCGGGCTTTTGGCGTTATTAATGATATCAACCCCAGGGGCTGCTAGGCCGCGCGTTAAATGGCCTCGATCAGTAACCATCCTTAATAATACCCTAGTGCGCGTTAAATGGCCTCGATCAGTAACCATCCTTAATAATACCCTAGTTCCTTTAATTTTTAGGGCTACATCTCCAAAATTTTCTGAGATTCAGTGTACTTTCCAAAATATAAAAAAAGGTCATATAAACATGCCTTGAAATATGCACCCTAAGATGGCTAGAGCCCCCGAAGAATGGCTGCAAAGTCACGTTTTGTGTAATATCTCTGGCACCGTTAAAAGAAGGCCAGCTCAATTTGGCGAAGTTGTTTATTTTTTAACCTTTTATGCATCTAATTTTCCGAATTACCTAAATTTTCCCAAGGGCGTTACACACAGGGTGTATGTAACGCCCCTGATATAGTATGCTCCAAATTTTTTGTTTGTTAAATTTTTGTACTTTTCTCTCCAAATTTATTATTTTTATTATTTATTATTTTATACAAATAAATTTACGAAAATCCTAATTAAATATTATCAGTAGATGACCAGGGATTGACTTGTATCTGTTTTTTCTGTCATTTCTGCAACATCTTTTGCGTAATTTTTAAAATTATTTATTTTTTAGTGTGTAGTGCTAAGTAAACTTTTTGGATGCTTTCTGTATAGCAAGTAATAAGGGTTTAAAAATTTT
>JAHBCN010004982.1:0-59245 GCA_019359885.1 Listronotus oregonensis | reverse complement strand
TGTTAGGTTGGTTGCCTCAAACCGAAATGCATAAAATCAAGGAAAATTACGGAATAGCAAAATGATCGCTGAATAAATACTCGCATTATTACTAACTCGGGCATTAATTGGCGATTATTGAATGATATCAACCCTTACGGCGCTCGCTAGGCTCGCGCGTTAAATGGCCTCGATCAGTATCCGTCCTTAATAATACCCTAGTTCCTTTAATTTTTAGGGCTACATCTCCAAAATTTTCTGAGATTCAGTGTACTTTCCAAAATATAAAAAAATGTCATATAAACATGCCTCGAAATATGCACCCTAAGATGGCTAGAGCCCCCGAAGAATGGCTGCAAAGTCACGTTTTGCGTAATATCTCTGGCACCGTTAAAAGTAGGCCAGCTCAATTTGGCGAAGTTGTTTAGTTTCTAACCTTTTATGTATCTAATTTTCCGAATTACCTAAATTTTCCCAAGGGCGTTACATACAGGGTGTATGTAACGCCCCTGATATAGTATGCTCCATAGACAAATGTACTAAAAATGAGACTGCTTGATTGATACGCCGAAAATGGGGACGCGTTCCGTACGGATTTTGAGAGAGATAGAGCATAAAGTTTGGCTTTTTTTTTTTTTTTTGACGTACCGGATTCTTGAACCGTTAAACTAACCTCACTTTAACAGACAAGGTGTGACAAGGCGTCAGATGCTTGTTTATGTCGAATTATTGTCGATTAAAAAAGATTTTCTTAACGTTTTTTGTATAACGAAAACGAACAGTATATTTTCTTTGACGAAAACTATTATTACTCTGAGTAAGTATGTCAAACGTATGCTTTAGTAAAATTTTTGGAAAAACATTTGTTTATGAAATGCCATCAAAGTTGAATAATTTTGTAGGACTTTTGTAAGGGCAAGGGGTACAAGATATAGTTCCGGCTCCATCATAAAGACGAAGTTACTTCTCTCTTATTACAACACAGTATACCATTATTAATTAGAAAGTATTGTCAAGATAATTACAGGGAAGATCAAGAAAATAAATTTAAAACAAAAAACAAAATAAAAAAAATTTAAACATTTATAAAAATTTAAATTAAAAGAATATGTATATTATATAAATTAAATATTTAATATTTGAGTTGTATTGTTTTATTTAGAAACTGCTCTGCAATAAAATCCCAGACTATCTGTTTTGTCTAACCAAAAAAAAAAGCTTTTATAATTTAAATTTCCCGCCAGGCGTTGATAATTCATTCCGTACGCGGTTGGCGTCGCCACTACTCATCTTGTCCCCAAAGTTATACACGGAATCAAGCAGTCTCTTTTTTAGTATATTTGTCTATGGTATGCTCCAAATTTTTTGTTTGTTAAATTTTTGTACTTTTCTCTCCAAATGTATTATTTTTATTATTTATTATTTTATACAAATAAATTTACGAAAATCCTAATTAAATATTATTAGTAGATGACCAGACTTGTATCTGTTTTTTCTGTCATTTCTGCAACATCTTTTGCGTAATTTTTAAAATTATTTATTTTTTAGTGTGTAGTGCTAAGTAAACTTTTTGGATGCCTTCTGTATAGCAAGTAATAAGGGTTTAATAATTTTTGCACAAATCGTATTGTTAGTCGATCGTTGCATACATATTGTTTTTAAATAAAATGGTTTTGGAAATATTTTGTTTATTAAATGTTTAAATAGTTAGAATGGGACAACTTAAATATTATTTATTTATTTCATTTTATCTATTAGATTGACTATTTTTCTTTGTTTTTAACATAATTATTATACATGGTCCAAAACACTTCTAACACGTTTTATATGCATTAAAAAAATTAAATAAATTACTTTAAAACCTGTTAAAATGTCTTAACTCTTTTAAAAGCTGCTTAAATAAACCTTAGTTTTCTCTTATACACATTTAAGCTCCACGGCTTATACTTGGCGATGCCCAAAGAATTTTAAAATGGTTTCGTCTCAGTACATTTCCTGCTAATTGTGATTTTCTGAAGCAAATCTTCACGGTTATTTACCTCAGTTGCATAAACCTTGCTGCAAATATGGCCCAAATCGAGTCCAACTGGATATCACTTATCTCCCTATTTGAAAAATGTTGCATCATGTATTTCTTAAATTAATAATAATAAATAAAAAAGCAACTGGCAGCAGTAAAGAAACCGTCTAATGCAGCGTCGTATCCAAATGAATACCTGGCTTTTTTTGCAACTTCAAAAAGATAATTTTTAAAATGATTTAATAATGTTTTTGCCAAAATACATAGATCGACTTAAAATTTCTTTTTGGTGTAAATATGATAACGGTTTTATTATTTGATGCTAAAAGTACTGAAATTCCACAAACGAAAATTTTGGGGCATAATATACCAGGCACACACCCTGTATCTAATGCCTCTGGAAAAATTAATGTAATTTGGGAATTCAGCTACATGCAAGGTTAGAAGATAAACAACTTTACCAAATTTAGCTGACCTATCTTCAACGGTTTTAAAGATATTGCACAAAACGTGTCTTTGTGGCCCACCCTTTGAGAGGCTTTAGTCATCTTAGGAGGCATGTTTATATGAACTTTTTTCATAATTTACTATGAAGATTAAGTCCTAGAAATATTGTCCACTAATTTTGGGACATCCTGTATATTATGCACTTTTTTTCTACAAATACTATTAAACTTTGGCAAAAGGAACATAAAAGTGGCATTAGCCGTGGTTTTAGATACTTAGCCATGAAGACGTCAACATTTTGGTCACATTATTCTATGTTGAAAGCAATTATTGTTCATCAAAAAGAAAACCAAGTATTTCCAAAACGAGTTTCTTGCAACGGCTAATAATAAATCAAAAAAACTTCATGAATCAAATTAATATACTTAAGAATGAATTAGATGATAAATATACGGGCTTTACAAATATGTGTTGAAGGTTTACGCGATATGAACATAAACTAGCCGTTAAAAAGACAAAATTTTTGAAGCTTGCCTATACACTTCAAGAACTAGGTAAACAAATGTCCAGGAATCTGGTAAGACTTTGAAGAATAAACTTTGTACCAGAAGACGAAAATACAAAGATTTTTGAACAGTAATTAAAGAGATGCAAGATTTTTTTTTGAAAAACAAACAGATGGCATTTTGACCTTTCGACAAGGACATCCGTTAATGAAAGTATGGTAAGAGGGGCATGTTAAAAGAAATCGTATCAGTTACAATACTCCTGCAAGTTAATCGGAACATTCTTAGTAGCCAGCTTTATGGGGCGAAAACCGGATAGGTGTTACCAAGCCCGGCTATAAAACCATAGCTTTAAGTAGTTGTATATGTGGAAATGTGTGTGACCGAAAATATGAAGTGCTATTAGATACTGGTTCCACAAGTACTATCTTAAAGCTAAGTATCGTAGCCTATTGCAAAATGCTTCATTTCCATAACATTTGCATGCTGGAAACTTCTAATGGGAAAGCTATACCAGTTAAAGTAACACATACATTTAATTGCATCGTTCAAAATAGAAATGTTTACAGAATTTATAGAATGTGTGAAAGCTACTACACAGGAGCTTTTACGAGTTTTCTGTCAACATATAAAATGTAAGTCTGGTATGAGCCTTAGACTTAAGATTCTTAAATTAGCTGTTTATATTCCAAATAAAGCTTTTACAACCCTCTGCTAAATTAAGACCAAAACTTTAATTATAAAAATTGTTAGAAAATTAGTGAAGCATTTTTATCGTGTTGGTGGTCTTTAAAACACTCCTTAGTTGCCGTAAAAAAATATAATATTTACTCACCTTCGTCAATAGTTAAAATGGACACATCAAAAGTTCCCCCGCCTAGATCAAAAATTAATATATTTTTCTCGCCTTTAAGGTTTTTATCTAGACCATATGCAAGCGCTGCTGCTGTGGGTTCATTGATGATTCTCAGAACATTTATACCTAAAAAACAAATATACCGAAAGGTTATTTTAGGTAAGAATGTAATAAATGAAGGAGCTTGATATTTTGTGCAAATTGTAATTTTTATTTTAAATCTTAACACTACTAAAACAGAAGTTCCAATCTCTGCATATTTAAAAATAATATTAAAATTAAAAAAATGTATTTTATAACAATTTCTAGTAATTTATTGTTTTTTTAGTTAAGAAGAAAGAGAGATGTGATATACCTTTCTATATAGGCAATAGAATATGGGACGGAAATACTGAATGGTAGAAAGGTAACGTGTCATTACTGTCATACAAGAAATATAAAAAATATGTTTCTTTCTTTACAGGTTTAATCAGCTCTTTAAACATTGTTAAAAGCTTTTTCGAAAAACTGAATACTTGTTTTTGTGCTTCCATAAGATAAAAATGACCCCTTTTATTTGTTTAAGTAAAAATATTATACATATTTCATATATTTTTCCTTTAAAGTAGTTTACTCGCGACAGTCGTAGACAAAATTATCGCTTATAGTAAGTAAAGCCCGACCCGTCTACAACTCAAACTTTTAATCTCGGATGGACATCTTTTATCTTCGTCTTTTCCATGCCATCTGCGCCGGACTCGTCCATCTCTCTCTCTGATTTTTGAACGGGCCAGGACTAGTGCCAGAACGGATTATTATGTTTTTTCCATTTTAGTTTAATTCGTGATGCAGTATTTTTAGTGAACCCCAAATTTAGCGCTGTTCCAAATAAGATCGAATACACTTTACCAAAAGTTAGAGGTTGTCAGTGCTTGAAAATATTATTTTTGTATCAGACTGTACACACAACACATGATGTCTGTTCATTATTCAGTTATATTTTGCACTATTTTACACTTTTGGACCCTCCTAGTCCTAAAATACACCTTCCATAAGGGTGATTACGTATAAAAAGAATAAAATAATGTACACTAATCCTTAATAACAAACAGATCTAGTAAACTTTTAAAAATCAATATCTTTTTACCAAAACTGTCAAAAAATTCCCTTGTTTTTTAATTTTTTAATACTTTGATTTATATTGCATTAGTTTTTAAAAAATATTGAAGAAACAGTTTTAGATATATTTCGGTATTCATACATACAGTGGTGGCCAAAAGTATGGAAACTTTTTTAAAATATATTTTATTTATCAGCCTGGTACAAAAATCACTGGAAATGGCTGCCCATTCTATTTTTAGAACTTCGCACAATTCAGTCCTATTTGAAATAGAATTGTAGCGAATCTTTCAATCCAAATGATCTCATAGATTCTCTATGGGGTTAAGATCCGGAGACTGGGAGGGCCAATCCATTAATGGAACGTTGTGCTCATCTAACCAGTTTTTAACGAGCTGGGATTTATGTTTTGGGTCGTAATCTTATTGGAATAACCATTTTAGTGGCATTTCTTCCTCAGTATAAGGCAGCATATTATTCTTCAATATTTCTTGTATAGAAACCGATCCATTATTTGATCAATTTTAACAAGGGGACCAACACCTGAGCGGGAAAAACACCCGCACACCATTGCGCTCCCGCCACCATGTTTTACTGTGGGAATTTAATACTTGGAGCTGTATAGTGTACCTTTTGGCCGTCGAATATAACGTCTTTCATCACTACCAAACAACTGAAACCTACTTTCGTCCTTGAACAACACAGTATTCCATTTTTGATGAGACCAGGTAAGGTGGTCTTGGGCAAATTTTAAGCGGTCCTTTTATTTTATTTTTGATAACAGTGGTTTCTTCACAGCAATTTTTTCAAAAGGTCCAACCTCATTCAACCGTCTTCGTACTGTGCGCGCAGACACAGCTATCCCTATTTTAACCATTTCTCGAGCAATGTCCGTTGATGTTTTTTTCAGATTTCCAATTGAATTTTTTTTCATCACCTTCATTGACCTTTTGGACAACTTTCTTGGTCTCCCTGGCTTATGTGCTACCTAAACATTTTCTCTTTTTTTTAATTTTGTAATTATTTTTAAAACAGGGGCTTTTTGACATATTTAAATTTATATTTATTTCACCTTGCTTATATCCCGCCTTGTATGACTTAACTATATTATTTTTTAAATCAGCAGATGAATATTTAGAATTGGGCATGGTGCTTGTATTTACGTAAACCAAATCGTACTGTTAAATTGCCTAAATCAAATAATTTCTATGTATTTTATTTTAAGTTTCCATAATTTTGGCCACAATATTTCGGTTCTTATTACACAAAAAATACCGAACATTTCTTTGCTTTATATTGTTTAAAATAAACTTTTTTTAATGAAAAGCTGTTTATATTTCAAGAAGTTTTCGCATATCAATATTTTCTATGTTATTTTAAAATGTAAAAAGTTTCCATACTTATGGCCACCACTGTACATGCCATATCGACAAAGTTAATTTTGCAAAATTTGATTGTTAATATCTCTCTTCACAGATGATAAAAAATTCGTTTTTTTCAATTATATAAAAGATAGTTTTATTAACCCTATATTTTAATTTTATTTAATTCTTTAGAAGAGCCGTTTTATGAGTAAACTATCTTAAATTAGCAAGAATTTTATTCCAAGAGCGACTTAATTTTTCGCGTCATTAAGAAAATTGCTTTTTGACAATTTTATTACTTCCCCTTTATTGAAATTCTGGCCTCTTACATTTTCATATTGTAAATCGATCTAATGCCATACTATATATAGAAGACCTTTATAAATAATAATAGAAAATTATTCTATGCAAAACTTAAAGTATACTTGGAAGTTCTTTTACGTACATTTAACTCCGAATATTTTACTTCATTTATAACATGCAAGGCAGAAGAAAAAAATAAATCGATATTATGTGCCAGCTTGGGTTGTTACCTAAATATAAGTTACTTCGTTGGATTGTAATACTTCACTTAAAAAATTATAAAAATTATAGTGTTTGACGCATTTGACATTTTTCTTTATATTAATAAGATTTATTTTTATGCAGAATAAAACGTGATAACTCATATACGAAGGACAGGTGAAATTTTTATTAATTTTTCTGGATTAAGTACTCTTAATTCGGTTTTTTAAATTAGAAATTCGTAAAATGAACTACTTTGTAAACTCGTATCTTGACAGCCACCCAAAAGTAAAATATTTAAATTATTGAGCCATTGCATAAATACTCTATTTTTTTAAGATAAAATTCAGTTTTTTTCCATAATATATAAAAATATATAAATGTTTATATAAAATTTTATGGTTATTTTAGATTAATTACCAGCAATTGTTCCTGCATCCTTTGTAGCTTGCCTTTGACTGTCATTAAAGTAGGCTGGAACTGTAATAACTGCATCTGTCACATTTCTCCCTAAATATGCTTCAGCAGTTTCTTTCATTTTTGTTAACACCATAGAACTTATCTCCTCTGGGGCGAATCTTTTTATTTCTCCTGTTAACAGAAATTTATTATTATTTCAAATAAATTGAAATTATTTTTGAGTTTTTACATAGTTAAAATATGCAAGTTGGATGAGTTATATTAAAAGAAAGCAAGTTAGAGTTCTATCTATCTATCTATCTATCTTAGCATGTTGAATTCCCTCTCTGGGGCCCCGAGCACTGAGGCCTAAGCCCATTATGCTCTAAACCAACCCTTAATCATACACAGGTTCCGAAACCCTGTACTATTCCTTATGTATGCATTCCTTTTACACACTGATATGGCGCAGTCATTTCGCTTACTAGAGCCCCAATTTCCTTACTAGTGATGCGAGTCCTGTTAGTGGTAGAAATCTTATGTCATTTAGGTCCAGCCATGCCGTTCCTAGACATTTCCCTCTGGTGTGCCCTAGTGCTGGGCAATCTCTAAGTATATGTATGGCGTCCCCTCTTCCCTCTCCACACAATCTACATGTACTTGTCTCACTTTTTCCTATCTTGTTGAGATAGTGTCTGTTTTTACAATGACCTGTTAGATGCCTGTCAGGTTTCTCATTTGCACCCTATTGAAGTCCTTTATGCTCATTGGTAGGTCCTTCCATGAGTCTTCCCCAATACTAGCCTTTGATTGTCTGGCTTTTGTCTTTTTCAGTTCTCATCGAAGCGTTTCTCTATCCATGTTGCTATCTCTGTCATATCCGTGTTATAAGAGATTCCCAAGGTATATTCAGGTCCATTGTTCTCAGCTCCCAAATTGGTGAGTTTGTCAGCCATTTCATTCCCCGGGATCCCTTTGTGTCCAGGGACCCATTGCAGGGTGACTCTGGTGGTTTTCGTTAGTTCATTAGTTGCTTCCCTAGATCTATTCGTAAGTTCTGATCTATGCACTGTATTTGTTAGCGCCCCGATCGCTGCCTTACTGTCAGTACATATAGTTGTCTTTCCCCTGTATCTTCTATTAAGGCAGTTTTCTATGGCTTTGGCTATTGCCATAACTTCCGCCTGAAATACGATTGCATACTTTCCCATTGTTCCATAGAACTTGAAGTTCGTTCTTTCTACATAGAAGCCGAAGCCTGTGCTGCGGCCTTCTTTCCTCGAGCCATCTTTATAGATGACTGTTCCTTCGCTTGGTGTCCTACAGCGTTTGTGAGCCCAGTCATCCGCCGAAGCTATGTTCACCTTGTGCATGAGGTCTAAGTGGATTACTGGGGGAATGCTATCCTGCTTCATCGACAAAGCCACAGTTCTCACTTGGCCCATGATGTCACAGTGCCCCCTCCTCATGCTCCACCGTCCTCCACACTCCAGTCTTAGTGCCTCTGCCCTTGCAGAGGCCTTTATCATTATATGGAGAGGTGGGAGCCCCGTTATAATCTTCAGCGATTCCGTTGGAGTAGTGGATGCTGCCCCAGTTATTCCTCTTATTGCCATTCTTTGTATATGTTTCAGCATTATCTGTGCCGTCTTAAGTTCCGTGCGTCGCCACCATATCACGGAGGCATACTAAAGCGTAGTCTTTGGTATCTCGACATTTTTTCAAGTTTCCAACAAGCTTATGTAGTGCAGCTGTAGTGCTGCTTCCTGCCGTGTATGCGTAATGCCTCTTGTTGAGTGGATTTTCCTTTAGGTATTTAACTTTTATATGCCCATCTATCATTCTCTCCATCGTCTTTAAAAAGAACGAAAGGTAGAGTTATATCATGATTTGATTTTTTAAATATAATTTTTAAATCCAAAGTTGGTATTTTAAACGCATGCAAAAGTGTATGGAAAGAGATTAATGACAAATTACTGTTTTTTTATTATTATTAATCTTAAAATATAAAAAGTGCTTCTTCTAAAACACAATTTTATAAACATAATAATGCTATCTAAAGTTTAAAAGAAACGTTTTTACCTTTAAATTCCACTTGAATTTTGGGTTTTCCCGCTTCGTTTATGACCTTAAATGACCATAGTTTCATATCTTGTTGAATCTTGGGATCGTCAAATTTTCTACCAATTAACCTTTTAGCATCGAAAACCGTATTATTTGGGTTCATTGCAACTTGGTTTTTGGCTGCGTCGCCAATTAATCGTTCGGTGTCCGTAAAAGCTACATAACTTGGTGTTGTTCGATTTCCTTAAGAACAGTGAAATTTATAACAATTTATTATATTAGTAAGAAAAAATCAGAAAGTTTTATAACACATCTTAAAATTTAAATAATATACATGATTTTTAGTTTTGGGATTTTGTATATGTCGCTGCAAACAAATGTGTATAGGACGTAAGTAACTATGTACAGGGTTATCCAACGATCCATTCTTCTGGTTTTCTTCATATAAAAAAATTAATTAGCTTTCTTGTGTATTTTAAAACGTACAACCATAAAAAACACTCAAGGAAGAAATTTAACTTAAAAAAAAGGATACGACATAAAATTAACATTTTCTTAATGGGACCTTATTTGTTAGGGTAGGGCTGGGCTAGTTGAGCAATATTTTACTTGATCGGTCTATAGCTTTTTAACAATAAGTACAAATTACATAAAAGTAAAACAAAAAGTATTTTTTTAAATATTTAACATAAATATAGAATTAACAAAAAAATCAACATGATGGTAAACTTAATAGCTGGAATATACTCAGTGTTTCTATAAATCCAACTTTACCATATATGTGGTTACAAACGAAGGTAAAATTGAAACCCCAATCAGAATATTGGAAACAAAAGTAAAATAATAAAAAAAACTATTTGAATTAGAACCAGTTTCTATCTATATGTCAAAAATATACTGAATTATGCAAATCTAACACTTATCTGATTTAACATAGGTGTTAATCGTACAGAAGAAATATAGTATTTACAAACACGATTTTTTTTACTTGTTAGCAATCGCGAAGTGAGTTCCCTTCTTTCCGCCATAGGATGTGTTAGTATAAGTATTCTTATAGATTCTACAAAAACATTTTCTTAAAATATTTAATGGGAACTTTAGATTGTTTCGGTAATTAAATTTAACAGGTCTTTGCTAAAACTTAGAACGGTGCAACTAAATTCTGAGAGGCGTGAAAGTCAAAAGTAAACAAGACTTCATTATTTTTATGTTCCAATTCAGGGCAAACAATAATCGAATTTAGGCGGGTATGGTTGACTTTGGTTATGACGTTTTATTTATATAATTTATATCAAAGTTATCACTAAGTCCTGTCATTTAAAACCAATTATTACCGTGGTTAATACCGCAGAATTTTCGGCAGTTCGCCTAATTTCGACGAATAAATGCGATATATCGTTGGATCCCTTTAATGTCAGTAAGGTTAAGTACTATAGGACAAGGCGTTTTGGTAAAAATAAACAACTTTCTGATAGTCCTAATATAACCATTTAAAGGGAACACTGTACAAAACAATGTTAAACGTAAAATATATTATTTTTAAATTAATGACTTCTCCGTGACATTTTAATTGCTGCGTTTTATTTTAATCACACAATAAATAACCATAATAAACATTTTTCGAACTCTGAAAAAAACATACAATTTCGTCCAGATTGCACGTAAATAAATGTCAGGAATATTGGGACGAATTTACACATTGAAACTTTGGATGTACCGGGTATCCAAATAAGAAAGGACGCCGGCTAAAGTTGAGGATAATTTGAACCTTTTTGTTTGACAATTTTTGTTGTATCTCTAAAAGTGGTGGGGGGTATTTAAAGGTTTCCGTAAAAAACACCATGTATCTTCAAAATGGCTAAGCTGATTTTAACAAACTTGGGCTAGTTAAAAGAGCTATTCTTGGCTATGAATTTTTTGTTATTTGAAGTTTGTTAGTTTTACATGCCTCCGCTAGAGGGCTTTTTTCAAAATTCCGACAAAAATGGTAAAATTTCTCAAAAAAATTAAATGCATTGGTATGATTTTTTTTAAATAAGAAAGTAGCTAAATTATTCTTAAACAAGCTCGCGAAAACCATATCTCGATATCTTGTTCCTTACCTAAAATTTAGGCCAAAGAAAATTTTATACGTCAATATCTCAAAAACTATAAAAGCTACAAGAAATTTTACATGACATAAATTATGTATTTTTGGAACCTTTAATTTAGGTTATATAATCTTTGCGCCTAAATGCAATAGTTTACTAATTATAATCAATAAATCGAATTTTCAGGATTTTTTTAAGGTATGCCACTAGAATTCGATTTTTTTTATTATAATTCGTAAAGTATTACATTTAGACGAAAAGATTATATAACCTAAATTCAAGGTTCCGTAAAAATACATAATTAATGTCCTATAAAATTTTGGTAGGTTTTATAGTTTTTAACATATTGACGTATAAAATTTTCTTTGGCCTATTTATTTTTTTATTTAGCGTATGGCTACATCACAGACAAGTCATAAATACAATAACAAATACAATAACAAATACAAAAAGTGATAAAAATACATTACGAACAATCAGAAATAGAATTTCACTTTTTTTTTCACAAACAAAAAAAAGGAATTTCAAATAAAATTGTTATTTTTGTGCAAAATTAAGAAATTCAGTTGGGTTGCCCCTAAGGATTTTAAAAAAGAATTTTTCCTTTTTTTACCATTTTCAAAAAAGTTTTCTTCCCCCACGTGCAATTTAGGGTACCCCAAAATGAATCAAATCTGCCAACGTTCTTTCCTTATTTAAATGCGAAAATTTTTGGGTTATTCGTTAATTGCCCCGCTCGTCTTGGTTTGAAACCCTTGGCCGCTGAACCAAAAGCATAACCAGGAAGGTCTATACCCGCCTTTTCCAAAAGGGTTAGTAAATGTTCAATTTTTTCAACATTTTTGATTTTTAGGAAGGGTTTCTTAACAAGCCTTTTATTTTCCCACGGAACCAGGTACCAAACGGGATAGGCGGTTTAAATTTTTTTAAATCTTTTAAAAAAAAGAATGTTCTTTAACTATAGGGGCTATTGGCTAGTTTCGGAGCCAGTAAAGGGGGGAGGGTCTTTATTTTGGAAAAGGGGATTTTTTCACTAACCATTTTAACAGGTTTTTCGTGCGAGCTGTTGATCCAACCGGTGAAGTTTAAATTTTTCCCAAGGGGTAATTGATAATTGTGATTATTTTAAAAGCTTGAACCCCATTTTGGTGGAAATTTTTAAGGATTTTATTTCGGGTCCCCCAGGTTTTAGCGGCCATAAAATTTTTTGAAGGGTTCTTCAACCGAACACCAAATATTTTTGGATGGTTATTACTGAAAGGGAAACCCAAAATTGATTTTAAGGTGTTCATTTTTGGGGAAAGCCGAATTCGTTTAACATTGGGTTGCAATCTAAATTAGAAAATTCCCCAAGGGGAAATCCAAAAAGGTCGGAAGAATTTGGGTAAGCTTTAAAGTTTTTGGTTGGACATCCTTATATGCTAACCAAGATTTTTTGATAAAATGGGAAAATTGCTTGTAAAACAAGGCAGAGGGCCGCCCGGTTCCTTGTGGAAGGGCCATTGTTCAATTTAAAGGGAAAGGACTTTGCCCATAAAGACTTGAAAGAATCTTTGGAAAATTTGGTTGATAAATTAATTTTCTAGGGGAAAATAATGATTAGTTTTTAATTACTTTTATAAGTGGTTTTTAGCTGTAATCTTGAAACCGAAAGTTTTTAATTTTTTTCCTTTTCCTTTGTTGGCTCTTGAGACTGGTGTGAAGCGGGTCCGGGGGAACCAAAGCGTCACAGGAACATTGGAGTTAGACAAATCCTTTAAAGAGTCTTTAAAAAGGAAACCATTTAAAGGAAAAGGATGAAATTTTTTGGGGGCAAGTTTTGGTTTTAAAATGGAAACGCTTTTGTTCTTAAAAGTTAAAGGGGAATTTAAAGTCCTGAGGAAAAACCGAGAAAAATTCCGCAACCATTTCTTTGGGAAATTTCCGGCTTTAAAAAAATTGGATAAATGCACAAACCTGGGCCCGTTTTCTTCATTTGGGCAAATTCCGGTTATTTTTGCTTTTGAAGGGATTAGTATTCTTTTAAAGGGACAGGTGGGATTTTAAAGAAAGTCTTAGAAACTTTTTTAATTTAATTGGGGGGTAAACGGTTTTGGGACGCCCCCAAAGGAAGATCAAAGGGGACGCCATTTGGTTTGGGGAATTGTTTTTTGCCGGTGGGTTCTTGGATTTTCGTTAAGGAAGGCTTTTCTTGCCCAAAAATTGATTTCAACTGCCTCACCCAAACATTTTGGTCTCCGCGTCCCAATGTGGACAGGTTAAAAATTCTGCAATTTCCGCTTAACCTCCAGAATTTTCAAAGTTTTTTCGCCTTCCTGGGCCAACCAGGTAAAAATATTCTTTTCGGGTAGTGGCCTGCTTTTGTGGGTTTTAGCTCCCGGGAGCCCCATTTTTCCTCTTTGGTGGGGATCAGCCTAAACATTTGTCGAATTTTACTAAAGAGAAAGCGGGGCCATTTTGTTTCTTTAAAATTCCATTTCTGGGGCTAAAGTCTTATCTGGAAAAGCTAAGAATTTTTTTAAAGCAGGGCATGTTGGTTGAGGAAAGTCGGGCATAAACCCTTTTGTGTGGATTTGGTTGGGTTTGTTTCGTGGTCAAAACAGAGGTAAAGGTTAATTCCCTCTTCCAGGTGCCGATGGAAAGGCCCGGGGTTTTAGGTAAAAATAGGGAGGTGGAGGAGGGTTTCTTCCAGAAAGGGTTTTTTTTGCCATTTTTATATTTCAAGAAACCCCAAAACATCCAAAAATAATGGTTTGGGTTAAAAATCCCCAAAAATTAAGTAGGGGTTAAGAATGGAGGCCTGAGGCGTGGTGTAAAATTAACATTTAACCCTTTTTACGTGACCAGGAATTGTCTTGGTAAGTTGGAAACCCGAGCTTTTCTATTTTTTCCCAATATTTAACAAAAGGTCTGAATGGGTTTGGGAAACAGTAAAATTTTCCTCTTGGTTCAGCGGGCCTCACCCTCGTTCGTTTGAATTACCGGTCACATGTTTTTTAAAATGTCAGATCTGTTTATCTGCTTATTTTTTTTATAATAATAAATTTTAGTAATAAAAATATCGAATACTTTCATTTTTAGATTATTTATAAACTTCAAATATTAAAACATTATAATCCAAGAAAAGCTTTTGAACTCCTAAGCTGTAAAATCGGTTATTTTTTTTGAAGTACATATTGTTTTTAACGGGAACCTTTAAATACCCCACCATTTTTAGAGAAAAGAAAAATTTTTTCAAAAAAAAGGGTTTTTAAAATTTTTCCATTTATTAGGATATTTTTTGGTTTTAAATTTTTTCAAAACTTGCAGAAAGGGGTTAACTTTTAATTCAAATTCGGTAACTCCAGGGATTTTTGAAACGAAAAAATTGACATTTTTTCCTTTTATAAAATATGGTTTCCCACGCTGTGCAATCTCGAATCTCGGGATAGATTTTTCGAAATTCCAAAAAAAAACTTTCAAATATTTTTTATGACGCACCCTCATATATTCAGAAGTTATTTTTTTCTTTGATATCCCTGCATCCTAAACGATCGTAAGCGGATAATATGCTACGAATTTGGTCATGTTCAGTCCTTGCTCGATGACCCTGTACACGAAGGATGAATCATTCATAGTGAAAGGTGAAAGTATAATTTTTTATCTGTAATGCATCCAAACTGATCAAAATGAAGTAGAGCTAATTCCTACTTTTGATTAAAAGTTTGCCAATGCAACATATTATTAAAAAAAAGTCCTAAAGAATCCGTTAACCTACGCTTCTCCCAGCCAACATTCATACTAAATTTAGTTAAATTTGTTTATCGTGTTCTTTTAAGATTTTTTTAAACTGGGACACAATTCACGTAGGCCCGTGACTCACATAATCCATTAGAATCAAGATGTTTTCCCAAAAAAATTGTTGTACTAAATTTGGTTTTGTTTGGTCTTCGATATCTGCCTGATAGATCTTAAAAGTAAATAATTAAAATAACAAAATATTTGTATGAAATTGCATTTCTTATAATTGTTACCTTGATCATTGGCTATAATTTCCACTTTTCCTTGTTGCCAAACGCCTACGCACGAGTAAGTAGTGCCTAGGTCAATACCAATTGCCGGTCCACGCACCATTTTTATTTCTTTTTTAAATCTGTTATTTTAAATTATTCCAACAAATTCAGCTATGAGGTTGTCTACAATAAAAAAAGTTAAAGTTACTCTTTAAGTGTGCAGAAAATATTTTGAGCGTTAATACACAAATTAATTTTGTAAAATTATTTTGAGGTTCCCTTGAGCGAAAAAAAAATTTAACCGACATAACTTGTGTAGACAAAAGTTAGTCAGCATAAAGTCATCTCTAAAGTTATTATAAAAACCCCGCTAAAATAATAGTAAAGCCAACACATTATTATTTAAGTAACAAGTCATGATTTGAGAAGTGTAGTAACAGAATAAAATGCAGTAAAAGATAAAAGTTTGTAGAATTTTAATTTTGTAGCGAACTAGAGCTGAAATTGAATAGAATGGATCCGGGTTGAGATTACACTTTAAACATAGTGCTGATTGCTAAATGGACTGCAAAAGGATAAATAAAATTGCAAACATTAAGATAAAAGGTTTTGCATAAATCTTATCAAGAGTTCTTTCACAAATTGAAGTTATTAAAGAAAGTAATTAAAATCCAAATGGTTTTTTAAAGGTAATATTATTTGAAAAAATTTATAAAATTTCTAATATTTTTATTTTCTTGTCGTAAATTTAAGTTCAAAAACGAAAATTTACAAACGCGTAGAAATTTCAGAAAGTTTACATACATTCATTTATGTTCCATGTTCATTTCTGTACAGTTTTCCCTTGTGGAGCAATTCTTAGGTATTCGGGCATGCTTTCGAGCGAAAAAAAGTTTATCAACATTAACAGGCGGGAAAAGGCTAAAAATGACCCCTCAAGACTCGAAAAATGAGTTTTTTGCTAATATCTGCCAAAATATGCGAATTGGAGAATTTTTGTTTAGACAAAAAATGAAAATCGCCTTGCAATCTTCAAAAATGGTCCTTAAATTTTTTTTCGAAAAATCGATATTTTTCGAGATAACGGGACTCAAAAGTTCCCTCATTTCAGCTGCGCTCTACCGGTAGAATGCCGTTATAAGTGAATCTTCATGGATTCACTTATAAGCGGACGGACGAATTGTTCCATTACTCGGGCAATAATGTATATTTTTTAATTATTCAAAGTTCATCGAAAAGAGAAAACCCTTACCTATCATGCATATGAGTTTGGGTCCATTCTGATTTTTCTAGAATATTAAAAAAAGCGGTCAAAGTTTTTTTTTACATTATTTTGAAAGTATTTCATTAATTTATTGATATTTTTTGAAAAAATGGTTTGTTATTAAGATTTTTTTCTTTATAATGAGACCTTAGCAAGTGTTCAATGATCCAAGAAAATTTTCTTCACCATCTCTCTTGCGTTTTGATAAAAAATTGTTTTGCCCATCTGCGTTTTTTGGCCGTTTCCGGAGTTCTAAAAAATCTGTATGTTATGGATTTTTTGACGGCCGTTTTTGCGAAAAATTTTGGTGTTGCGAAAAAAATGGTAAGGACCATTTTTATAGATTTCGAGGTGATCTTCATTTTTTGTCTGAACAAAAATGCTCTAATTTGCATATTTTGGCAGATATTCGGAAAACTCATTTTTGGGGGGCCATTTTCAACGGGTTCGAACGTCGGAATCGTGATAAACTTTTTTTCGCTCGAAAGCATTCGCGAAGACCTAAGAATTGCGCCATAAAAAAAAACTGTACAGATTTATTTACAGCTTTGGGTACTTTCAGGTCTTCAGTTATGAAAAGGCAAGATTTTTGAGAATAATTACAAGATTTTTAAAAAATGTTTAGTCATTAATTTTAGCTTCAAAAAGGTGACTAATGTAATTTTCAAACATTAGATTTTATATTCTTCGGGATAGTACTTTATGTACTTTAGGAATAGTGAATTAAAACAACTTGGAAAGTTTGTTGTTTATTCAAAATTTGCGTCAAAAAATCAGGCAAAAATTAGTAGCGACTACTGAAAATATCATTTATTTTGTATTAAATTAAACAGTTATGTTCTACATAAACTTATAGGACAATTTTATAAATTTCGAAAAAAGAAAAATCTCTTTGCAAAACCCAATATAATATAGCTAAATGTTGTTGCTGTTTTAATTAATTAATTTACTTTATTTGATATTCGAACATAGCAATACATAAATATAAAAATACTTTTTATCACTTACCTTAATAATAACTACCCAAAAATCACTTTGTAATCAATTTTTGCACTGTAAACTTAAATTTTCTTTTGATTTGACTTTGACTGAAAAATACAGGTATTTCGCCGGTGGTCGGTTTCAAAATGAAACGCGGAATGATTTCGCTGCCGGTGTTTTGAGTGTTTAGAGCGTTTGGTCAGGTTTAGTCAATAATATACTGGGAGTAACATAAAAATTAGAATTAAATAGAAATTAGAAGTTTTGTTACTTTTATTTCTAGCAATGCATTGCATTGGGGATAGTTGTAGAGACTCTTAAACGTTTCATCTCCTTTTCAAAAATTATTTAATTGATGGACTTACCAAACATCATTTTGCTAGGTTTATTCTAAAAAGTTCTACTGCTAATACTACTACAACAACTACTACTACTAATAATAAGAATAATAATAATATTTATACTGTAGATGTTTGTTGCAGTCCATAACAAACCAAGGATGGTTAAATGGTGCAAGAAAGGAAAGAATTTAGAAGAAACTTGCCTTATACTAGACTACGCTTCCTACCACTCAAAAATGTTAAACAAGCAACCAAACAGTCTTTGGAAAAAAGGACTTAATTTTTGAATGGTTTAGACAAAAAAAAATAACCAAATGTAAGTATTAGAATAAAACTAAACTTTTATTTCTTCAAACTTGTAAGTGGTAATATTGACTCTAATAAAAGAATCTTTGGCGGTTGACCTTACTAAAGGTTCACTCCGTTAACAACCTAACCAAAATAAAAGTTTTGAAAACACGTTTTTTTTTTATTAAAATTCTTTTTAGCATCTTTTTTTTTTTGCAAAAGCAGTCTTTCACTTCGGTTTAAATAGCACGCGGCGGTGTATATCAGAAATCTAAACTTTAAGGCAAGTCGAAAAAATGTTTCTTTCCGTGCTCATATTCTTTAGTTTTATAATCAAAAAATAAATTTACCCTTCTAATGACGAAATGCGAGAGTTACATCTTTTTACTCTTTTTTTTATTTTTGTCCGCACCATTCTTATCACCAGTGTTTTGTGAAACTGTTACAGTTTGTTTCTTTTTACGGCTTTTATTAAACATAGTTATGCACTTTAAAATTAAAATTACATTTGATTTTTAACGAATAACATATAAAATCGAATTGCGATAAAAATAAGCCCTTGCATCCTTAAGCCCACGGTGGAAACACTGTGGAAGCGTTGTGGTCGTGGAAAAACTGTGTAACCACACAGGTTCTACGATGTTTTCACTGTGGAGTGGTTCCATAAGCACACCGTGTTTTCATAGTGGTTTTTCGCTGAACCCATGGCGCTTACACAGCAAATCCACGATGAATACCCAGTAAGTATTCACCGTGATTACACAACGAATAAACTGTTTTTACACTTGGACTCCAGGATGGATACAGAAAAGAGAATAGGTTAGAATTCTAGTAGTTTATGGTTATACACTATGTCCACTGTATACACTGTGGGAAAATGGAACCCATCCACGATGTTTTCACGGTGTTTTTACCCTGTATCCACAGTGTTTCCATTGTGTATATTACTGTGGGCCCAAGAATGCGAGGGATTACTAAAAATATTTCAGGTTTCAAACTCACGACGCGGTGTACAAGAAGCATTTGAAAGCTTGAGATTTTAAGTGTATGTAGAAATATAAAAATTCAAATATCTTGTGTCCATTTTCATCAATTGAAATTAAATTGCAAAATTTTTATGCAAAAATTGTAAGCTCGATTTTAACGTAATTGAATGAAGTTCTTTCTGGCTAAATATGGAGGTCCTCGGAAAAATATAAACTGTGCCAAAAATTACGTTTTTTAACCTTGTTTGTTGTTTTTTTTTTTTTAGTAACAAGCGTAATGCATTTTGCGATTTCTTACTAGTACTATCTTTCTGAAAATTTGATTACGAAAATTTTCTCATTCAACCATTTCTCTTTCCGACCAATACGAGTACTTAACAAAGTTATGTGCTAAAGTAAAAAAAGATGCGTTTTTTACATTAGGTCTATTTAATAAATGTCCCGGAACATTCTGAGTGGAAGCATCTGGATTATTGTTACATTCATTTTTCTAACGGGTTTTCAGCAAAAGCATGTCTACCACCCATTAAAACAAAAAAATCTGCTAATTACTAAATTGCAACCAATTACCAATGTTGTTCCCTAATGTGAACAGATTATTACCACCCTTTTATTAGCTTGACCTGTATGTATGTATGTAACGGAATCTTTGAGTGTTATTTTTAATTATTTTAGGAAGTCTGAGTAACATAAAATTGTACAGGTTATAATTATTTTATTGCTAGCTATTTACAAAATTTGAGTTTGATAATAAAATAAATTGTAGACCACGCTTTTATACTATAATTGAATTATTTTGTTAATAACTTAATTTATACTTCAACCTTATTCCAAATTAACTACCACAACTTTCTATCACTGTAACATAAACTCTTTATACTTAAAAATTATTTTCTACTTTTTAGTTAGGTTTGCTATAAAAACATGTTTTTTTTAGTTTTTTTAACTATAATTTATTCTAAACACCTACCAGTAGTGTGTAATTTTTGAACACCCTGATTAAGTAGCATCACCGACATAATTTTATGGGTGATGCATCTAAACAAATCTGGTGTAGGTTAAATTAAGTAGGTGGGTTTGTTTATTTATAAATCGCTAACTGTGCCTTAACAAATGGTCAGATAAACGTCCTTCGTGGCTATTTTCTGTTTAGATTTATTGTTTTCATTGTTATAATTATTTCGGAATTATCCGGTAAAAAACTTTTGTGTGACACAGAGCTGGCTAAAATTATTCTAGTTACCGAAGTAAATAAGAACTTGGGTGCTTGTGTAACTACATACACTAGTTCTTGTTGGATATACTCGCGTGGAATTTTTTAGAGAATGGGACCACTTGGGCACTGGTCCCGGGGTATAGCGACTAAGTGTACTCAGCGCTATTTACCCCTATTAACTATCAGATCGTCTGAAACATGAAAAAGAAACAGCCTTCAAAAAAAAAACAAACAATTTAAAACACATACCTACGTTTTGGTGGCAAGTGTGCCACCGTTATCAAAATTAACTTAAATGAAAAAAAAAATAGAAATTACAATTAAATATTTAAGAATTTTGGTACAAATTTGGGAGATTCTAAGAACTTTTGTATTATTTATGACGTTTTGTCATAAATGACATATCAGTGTGTTTACAACTGATATATTTATAATTTTCAAAAGACAAAAAAGGGTGGTTTGTTAATGGATTTTAAGTTTACCTGAAATTACTTCAGCATCAAGCATAGGTAACCATTTATTATTTAAATTAACATATATTGATGCTACAGGTTTATCTTTATTTAATAATATAAAGGCACTTTCTTTTATTTTACGTTTTTTTGAACAAGTTTACTTTGCTAAAATACTAGAAGCATTCCAGTTTATTATGTGGTTGTTATCAAATTCGTGGTGACAGATTTTTGATTTGTAAAATTCTGTGTTTATAATGTATGTTCTATGTTCTTTTATGCGTTTGACTAATGGTCTGGAAGTTTTACCTATATAAAATATATTACATTTACAAGGCATCTTATAAATAACATTTTTTGTGTTTTCGTTTATATTATATGGTTTGGTTTTTGTTACTTAAGATCTAATAGTAATCTAAATATTAATTTTATTACCTATTCGTTGAATTTTATTTGATTCTTTTTTTAGCTCCAGGCTCAGTCTTTATACCCTGGGACCAGAACCGATGTGGTCCCATCCTCTAGAAATTTTCCAGGCGAGTACATCCAACAAGAACTTAATAAAACATGAATACACCCCAAAACCATAGAACATATTTACATGCACTAGTTTACCGATCGGCAGCAATAACAAATAAAAAATCCGTCACCTTTTATTTACCATTTATAAAAGATTAGAAGTGAAAAAAAAGTTTCGCTTTAGCCACAGTTTCACCCCGAATTGACAAAATTGCAATTGTTTCTTAATTTGCACTAATACTTATTTTAATAATAGAAAATGAAAAACTTTGTATTTTGTGCAAAATTTTTATTCAAACAAATATCCTAGCAGAGCGCTTTCGGTAAAAACAATCTTTAGTGCTATTCGTCAAGCAGATGTCACAGCAACTGGAGCGTATAAATAAGTAAACAGGACATTGACACACTATAACATTATTAACAGTGCCGTATTTACGCGGTGGCGAGATGGGCGCCCGCCAAGGGGGGCGCAAAATCGGCCATAATTTTTTTTTTTCATCAGTTGTCAGTACCGTAGTCACATTAATATTATTTTTATTAACAAAATTAGTCAAATAAATAAAATACTACAGAACAATTTTATAACAAATTTTTAACCTAGATACTTAATTTAATTATTTTTAATATATTAAGACTGAAAAAATGTATAAATTATTAATAAAATATCAATTAATCCTGATACCTACAGCGATAATATAACTCTTCGAATTTTTTTAATATTTAAGCGGCGGATAAAGTGGTGATTGGTGGCAGCACTAGTTCTTTTTTTTTTGTTGCATATTATTTAATTTATTACAGTATAAATGTTACGTCTTAGTAGGCCTGCTATGTACAGTATTTTTGCAACTACGATTTTTATATTAAGAAAATTTATTCTAAATTTAATCACCTGCAAATAAGGATGTATAGTTAATTTACATTCCACTTCTTTCAGTCAGATATAAACAATTGTTTTATGTAAATCAAGTATCTTTCAAATAGTAGGCTAATTTTTTCATATAAAGAAAATATAGAATTTGACACAAATTCCACCACAAAATTGGTATTACAAAAAAACTAAATACTCGATTCAAAAAACTTTAAACCTACAACTTTGCACTTAAAATTTTTAAAATTTCCGGGAAGTAACCCCCGAAATCTCCGTCTTCGTTGGGGGGTATTCCATACTCCCCAAATCCCCGGTAAGTGGACGGATGGGGCGCAAATGTTAGACCCCGCCAGGGGCGTAGCTATACCTAGATACGGTTCTGATTATTAAGTTAAAAATTAAAAGTAACATTGTGAATAAAAGCTCACATTTTTATTTCGAAAGGGTGACTTTTAAAAAATTTAAAAATTTTAATACCTCACTAAGATACCATTTTGTTGGAAAGTGTTTTAATTAAACATGGTAAAAGACCGCTTTCGTAATAAAAAGATCCTCAAACGATTGGAAAGACGAACATGCTCGTCTTGCCAACAAAACGGTATATTAGTGAGATATTTTTTAAAATTCACCCTTTCGATGGGAAAATGTGAGCTTTCATTCACAGTTTTATTTTTAACTTAATAATGTTATAGTGTGCCGATGTCCAGTTTACATATTATGTACGCTCCAATTCTTTATCTCCTGCTTGACGAATAGCACTGGTGATGGTTTTTACCGAAAGCGCTCTGCTAGGATATTTGTTTAAATAAAAATTTTGCACGAAATATTTTTTTTTCATTTCCTACATTCTTACGGGCGCACGGCCACAATCAATTTCCATTTATTTTAATAATGTCCTCTAGCATTAAACTTATCCCAAGTATTTAACAATTCTTTTATCTTTGTAAAGTAATGGAACAGAACGCAAGAAATTTAAAGTAATTTATAAAAACTCACTAAATAAAAAATAATTCTAATTAAATAAAATAATTACACATTTAATAAACAATAAAAATTTCATTGGACTCGTAGTCATAAAATAGTCACCAAAACTAATAGGGAAGACGGTGCCAAATAAAGGATGAATCATCTTGACTGTCGCCTATACATATACAGAGTCCTTTTAAAACTTGAAAATTAAATTTAAATTTATATGAGCTTATTATTTAAAATTACTTTTGAATAAATGAGATTGGTTACAAAAGCGTGTTACAAATTTTAAATGGAACCACTTCTAATGTGTGTCCTATTTTAATTATTTTGAGATCATAGGTTGGGAGTTTGTTTCAAAAAGTCAGCGTTTTGAAAGCTACATAAGTATCTTTTTACCTTTTAGGGTGATTCCTAACACATGTTTTCTGAATTACACGTGGTAGTATGACCTTGCGGAGGTCAGAATTTTGAGGTGAAAGTACAAGTTTTTTTTTCATATTATTTTCTCCACCTAAATTAATTTACAAAATTTAGCGTCGATTTTTAAAATTATTTTTAAAAGGGGACAAACTCCCTAATCAATACCGTCTCAGTGGCTTTATCGATTATTGTTATGCTGGCGATGTTTCGATATGGAGGTTTTATTTCTTTTGCCTTAGAGGTTCTAATACTTTTTTTTAAACGGGTTTTTTGAAATGGTTTCCTGGTCGTTTGCCCCTTCAGGCCCTTCTTTTCCATCCTTTATGGTATTTTTTTAAGTGAACACTGAAGCCGTCCACGCGATGTTAGCATGCAGGACATTTCAGGCAGCCTAACCTGCAGTTCAGCCGATATAAAAAAAGGTTGTATTTTTCCTTTTTTTTTTATAATTTTCATCGGACTGGCGACGTATTTCCCTTTTTTTATAATCTATGTAAAAATTTATTTTTTTTATTACTTTTTATAAAATTGTTGGGACCATTTTTTTAAAGATAATTAATTATATATTTTTTTGGGTTTAATACGCTGTATATTCTTTTTGCTTGTACAAGTAGGTAGTAATAGGCGTTCCTTTTTTTACACAATTGCGTTGAGTTTTACAAAAAATCAGAAAGGTTCAGGTAATTCATTTTTTTTTTTAGAAAATGTTTTAAATTACACTTATTTAAATGGTATGGGGTATTGTAAGTAATATGTAAATATATAATATATTATTGTTTGTTTTTAAACTGACTGTTTGTGAATTTAATCCCCCTTTTTGATATATTTATATTAAATCACTTTTATCTCAGTCTTGTCGATATTTCATAAACATCATACTAATTATTAGAAATTGGTTTCTTTCGGGGTTTCAAACCAATTTAAAACAATTATGTAACTATATATAGAAGAAACACCGTGGCGCTTAATTTACTTTCGTTATAAAAAGCAAATTCTTACCCATGGCATTCTGCTCTACACGGCGAACAGCTAAGCCTAATCTATTTTGTAACTCTAAAAAAATAGGTTATAACTTATTGCGGAAGAAAATTGCCCTGAGAGAAATCGCGCGGTTATACCTTTCTCGTTGCTTTGCAGTTTTTCTTTTGTTCTTGGATGTGGCCATAAAATTTTTTGGACTTTAGAACCAGACGATGAAATTATTTCTGGAATTTGCGAACAAAATGGGCAACTGATAAGTCATATAATTAAAACAAGACAAGACAAAACAAAACATACATTATTGTTTTAGAAATCAGGTTGCTTATAACTGATAATAAAAACGCTTGGCAGTCTGTAAAATTAAAGTGTTTTGAAATGATTTGTATTTTCCTGCACAATTTTAAACAAGCTTATTCCTACTGATAAAAAAATATGTTTTGGCATTTTGATATACAATTATTTTTCGAAAACCTAAAGCTTTTGGCATAATAAAATATACCTACCAGAAGCGATCTTATAAAAAAATAAAATTGAAAGTATTACGGTTCAAAATGTCCCTTTATAGGCCGCTATATTTGGAAATATTTAAAATACGACATATTACCCCACCTTAAGTAAAAGTTTTCTATAATAGTCCGGTCAAATTAGAAAAAAAAATAAAAGTGAAGGTACATAAATTTACATCAATCTGAAAGTGAGAAAAATTGTTCAAAACATTTTTAAAAATTCTTCATCGTTCTGGTACGTGGAAAAAATTGACTTGAGGTCAAAGTTTAAAAAATGGGTTTATTGCGATTTTCTTCAAAACAGTAAGTTATATCGTAAAATTACATAAGACAAAAATTGTAGATCATAAAATTATCTATAAAAAGAAATTTATAATTTTTTTCCTAAAAGCCACCGTTCCCGAGATATAACGATTCAAAAAGTTGTAAACGTCATTGTATGCACACGTTTTCACGCGACCTCTAAGCATAACAAAACAACCTCGGAGCTTATGCAAAGGGCACTGAGAATTGTGTAGGGATGGTGCAACAAGGAAAACCTTACTGTTAATCCTGGCAAAACTGCGCTAATACCCTTCACTAGACGAAGGAAGCTGATGATTTAATATCTCCTCACTTCTTCGGTACCACACTCGGCTATGTCCAGGAGGTAAAGTATCTTGGATTAACTCTGGATTCTAAGCTAACCTGGAATCCACATATGCAGAATGTGATTAATAAGGGAAAAATGGCTCTAATGGCTACCAAAGAGCTGTGGGGAAGAATTGGGGATTTCAGCCACGCATAGTGCACTGGTTGTACACTGCTGTGGTAGTGCCATGATAACCTACGGTTCAACTATCTGTGGCAGGAAAATAGAACAGAGAAAGCAGAGCTGGAGTTTCCAAACTCCAGCGACTAGCATGTCTCTGTATAACGGGAGCTATTAGAAGCACTCCAACTGCAGCCATGGAAACCCTACTAAGCCTCCCCCTCTTGGTATAATTATTAAGGCGGAGGCGAGGATTGGGGCATACAGGCTGAAATGTAACGGCAACTGGTGCTCTGGGCCTGTCCTAGGACACACCAGAATAACGAGCTGTATCACAAACCCAATATTTGAGATGAGCAGTGATACAATGCCAAAACGGATAAATACACACAGACCATACAAAACCCAGCTTACCTGGGGCGGTAGTGAGCGATCTCCTGGTCAGTCTCGGAATTTGGTTTGGTATACCTATAGATCCAAGACTGACAATGGAGCCGGCGCAGGAATATATGGTATGACCCCCAGGTTTAATGCTTATGCTTCCCTGGGGAAATATGCCACTATTTTCCAGGCGGAAATATATGCCATTGAACTTTGTCTGCGAGAGAACTTGAGGAGGAGATATAAGGGCAGGGACATTACTGTCTTCTCTGATAGTCAAACGGCCATAAAAGCTTTGGCATCCCAACAAGTCAACTCAAGGTTGGTTTGGAACTGTCTGCAATGCCTCCTAAACCTGGCTAACCACAACAAAGTTACACTTTCTGGGTGCCAGGACACAGGGGAATACAGGGCAATGAAAATGCAGACTCCCTGGCCAGGCGAGGCTCCGCAGCAATGTTTGTGGGTCCTGAAACCTGTTTTTGGAATACCAAAAGCCTCGGTTCGTGGCTACATGACTCGGTGGATTCAAACACAACATCAGTCATACTGGAACCACATTCCAAGGCAAAATCACAGTAAATCAATGTTGGACTCACCATCGAAAGCATTGACAAGTGAATTACTAAAACTAAATAGGAATCAGATTAGAATAGTGACAGGATTAATAACCGGACACTGCACCCTAAGAAAACATATGCACACTATGGGCATCTATAGAGAAGAACCCATTTGCAGACTATGTGACGAAGAGGAAGAGACAGCCTCTCACATCATATATGGGTGCCCTGCACTTACATACTGGAGAACAAATCAAAACCTCATGGTGGACACTAACTATCAGGAGGCTGGAGACCAGAAAGGAACAGTAAAAGGGCTACTACACCTGTCTAAGGTGTCAAACCTTTTTAACTGAAACAAATACACAAGAGATACAACAAGCCCTGTAGGCTGCAGTGTCGAGGCGGACAAGAGCTCAACTTGTGTATTTATTTCATCAATCAATCAAGAGCCTTTTTTTTCCCCAGTAGGCCCATTCCACAGGTCTGTTGTGATTCTGTTTAATTGGAAACTATTGCATAATAACAGATATTCGCACGGGTTGGAATGGTTAAAAGCGGTGGAAATTAAAAAACAGTAGAAAAAATTATTCGTCTAATCTATAAACTTTAATTACTTCTTCTTGATCTGCTTCTTCTTCTTTTTAATCTCCTTCTTGTTCATCCTGGGTGTAAGTGAATTGCGTCAATGGCGATGTATCGCATGTCTGTTTGTCAGTATCAAACGAGTCCTCAGTCCAACTTTTTTGCAACCACATTTAGCACTGCATCCCTTTTTACATTTGCAAAAAAATGTGTTTAGCAGTTTTTCCGGCACAGGGGAAAGTAAAGTCTAAATTGGTTCTAATGTATTATCGACCAACTTCCAAACCCAATCTTTTGGGTCTAGCTGATAACCAAGCCACACTTGGTAATATACCCGAAAAAGATGTTAATGAGCAGCAACTGAGGTTGGAGGAAGACAAGCTAATTGCATTTGTTTTGTATTTCGATTGTTTTTAACAAAACATGCATATCGATACGTATCTAAGCAGGTAGTTTATATTGTCGATATTAATGATTAGATCTTCATTTTACTTGATATTCTCATAATCTCATAGTTATACGTATGTATATTATATATTTTAAATGTAACCTACAATCACCAATAAAAAAATATTTTTACTTATTAGTGGAGTAAAATTTGGAAGGAAAGTCGCTTAGTTATCGACAAAAAACCGGCGTAGAACCAAACCAGACTTAGTGGGATTCTTTAAAAAGGTAATCGTGTACGCAAAATCACTTTTTACGACATTTTTTAGTGGTCGAGAACTTTTTTATTTCGAAAAAAACCCAAAAAAACGGTTTTCAATAAAATACGTTTTTTAACATCTCCACTGCTATATCTCTAATAATATTCATGCTATCAGATTATTTTTTTTTTAGATTAAAGTAGACCCAATAGCGCTTCGAACAACGTCCCTCTTGAAGCTAATTTTTTTTGTTAAATTTTTAAAATAGTACGAAACAAAATTGTTATTTTTAGTAGCGTAATTTTAGGCAATCGAGAAAAAAGTTTATTATTGAAAATTTATATATACATGCTGGGTACACATTGTAGCTAATATTTAAAAAAAAGTTTTTAAAACAACATTTTTTTAGATTCCTGTTATACTATTGAGTTAGATATATTTTTTAACGGCCAAACTCATATTTTTGCGCGCTTGGCTTAGCGAGCCGGCCGAATGCAAAGATCTTACGGTCCGGTGGGAGTGTAGTAGTTGTTTTATCAATAGATTTAAACGCAGATCTAAGGGCTGCTTAAGTTGTTTGGAAAAGGAAAATTTTAAATATCCAAAACAGGTGGGTAGATTTTTAAATCCATACAAAAAATATCAATCATTGTTATTAATTACCTACCTAATTAGTAGGTTTACAAAACTCTTTTTTATTGGTTGCTGGTAAAGAAAACCACACACGGGATTCGTTATTTTTTGATTATACATTCAAAAGTTTATTATTTTTTAAACATTTTTAGCAAACAAAAAATTGCGGATGCTTTATATCTTTTAATTAAATTTGAGAAATATAGTACATAAAATATAAACTAGGGCTTCGTTAAACATCCTTTTTAAACAGGAATATATAATTCTTTTTTTTCCATATAAAGAGATGATACGATGCCGTTCTTGACATGTCTGAATGCTGCTTGAATAAGCAATGTTGCCAGATTTTTTGTTATTATTAAAGGTTGTTTTTTATATTAAAAACTAACCAGAACTAACAAACAACAACTTTCAAACTATTACCTAGTTTTGGTTAGTTCCGGTTAGGTTTTCCTCGTTAAATTGTATTTTTTTTTATTATAAATGCGCCGTTTTGATCAGTCATGATTAGTGCTGGTTAGTTAAAGCGGCTTTTTATTTTCTTTTATTATATGTGTAACTGGCTCGATTTGCAATTTTTTTTAATTTAATGAAAATTATCCTAATGGTAATAAAAAAGTTTTTTATTATAAATTAATCATTTTTTCCGTTTAGCAACACTGTAAACGTCTTGAAGCGGTGCATGTATTTATTACATTAAATCGTAAATAGTTGAAATAAAATGTCAAATAATGACCAATTTTTAAATTTTTATTCCACTTTTTTTGTGAAAACCACATCATCCGCATTTTTTTGCCTTAAAAATAAAATTTAAAAGTATTTTTTTTACATTGAAATTTTAAAAAAAATTTCGTGGGTTTTTTTTTTTACCCAAAAATGTAATATGTAAGTAGTTATTTAGGCCCTTCATTATTAGCATTTTTCGTAAATTTAATTCATTTCTGCCTCAAAATCTTTAATAATGTTATTGCAGGAACGAGATTTACACTCCTTAAAACATTTTACGCCTTCTTTTACACAATTACATTTTGGGAAAATTTTAAATTTTTGGGGTTTTGCATAAAGCCTTGCACTACGTATTAGGGCAGCAGCTCTTAATAAAGTTTAAATTTTGGACATTTTTTTAGGAAGTAAAAAAAATCTATCTGAACATCACTACCAATACTCGCAGAAGAGGTAGATATTGTCAACTATTTTCGTTTTTCTATTTTTGTGCGATTTTATGTTTCTTTCAGAGATGTAGTGGCTGTAACATAATTTATGATATCACCCAAAGCAAATAAATCTTCATAGCCACGTAATTTAGATATCATATTAATGTCATTTCTATTCCTGGAGCTTTATTATTTTTTTGATAGGTAGCTTTCTACTACCTAAAAAGATTTAGTACTATGTAAAAAATAAATACCCTAAACATGATTTATAAGGATAAAATTGAAATTGTATTTTGTTTCAGTACAAAATATAAACTAGTATAAAGGTACCAACTATACTATGTAGGTACATAATAATATTTAAAAACTTGTTAAAACAGATTTTTTATTTAACTTTTCTTCTTTTTTTTTTACTATTGTTGCAAAAAACACATTTTTCTAATATTGGAAACTATCGCATTTGGTTTAGTGTCACAATAATTTGAAGGCCCCGGCGCCACTGGCTGATTGCAAATTATGATAATAGTTTAGAATCTGTGTAAGATTACGACAGTCTTTATGATATGTTATTTTAATTTCGCCATTTAAAATATCATTTTTTGACAGAATTTCTTTTGCTAGATTGTCCCGCCTTTTTCAGCACTTGATAGTAATGATAACAACCCTTGTATTCTAGGTCTTTGTAAAACAGATTTGTATCATCATACACAATTTTTTCAAATGTTCTTCATTGTTTTAAAATTTCTAAATTCATCAGCACACTTTAAATTTCGACAACCACCACTACTAATGTATTACTCGCACGCTATCCGCATGCGGGCTATTGGGTCCCGATAATATTTTTTACGCCTGAAAAAAATCGCTGTTGCCCAAAAAATACGCTCTAGGCAAATTTTTTTTTCAAAAATTTTTTATTAATTGGCTATATTTCCTTCGTTGCATGTATGAAAATATTTTTTAAAAATAAAAAAGTTTATCGATTGGTGAAAATTTCAAACAAAAAATATATATTTTCAGTTTAAACTGACTTTTTTAAAGAATGAAACTGCAAATTGTACCCAAACAGTTTATAAGGTTAAAAGCGCTACAGTGTGAGCTTTAATTTGACACACAAAATGTTTTGGTATCTTTGATAGTTTTAAAGTTATGGCGGTGGAAACGGAAAAAAATATATATTTTTAATTAAAAAAAATTACTTTTTTTTTAATTTTTACAAAGTTCAGACCCCCAAAAAATGTCGTAAAATACGATTTCATGTGCCGGTGGCATACTTAAAAGAACCCAACTGGTTTGACCTGGTTCTACGCCAAAAAAAAAAAAAACGACACGGTAGATCACGAAATCACTCCGCTATATATTGTAGCTACTAACTTTTGAACCGTTATATTTTTAGGAAGGTGGCTTTAAGGAAAAAAATTATTAATACCTTTTTTTTATAGATAATTCTATGATCTACAATTTTTGTGAAAGGTAATTTTACGATAAAAATTACCGTCTTGAAGAAAATTGCGAAAAAACCATTTCTTTGACCTCGAGTCAATTTTTTTCGACGTACCGGAACGATGGGGAATTTTGAAAAGTTTTTTAATTATGTTTTGAACAATTTTACTCATTTTCAGCTTGATGTAAATTTATGTACCTTTGAATGTCTAGATTGACCGGAGTAAATAATTTTAACAAGAATAGGAGACTAGCAAAGTAATGGTGATTTAAAATAATAATATTTTAAAAATTATTTGTTTACATGTAAAAAGGTCAAAGGTTCAAAAAATATGACCTAAAAAATCTTCTTAAATAAATTAGAGCCTCCTATAAAATAAATTCCAAAGATAGTTTTTGCCTATATCATTAAAACTGTTTAAATTATTAAGGGTTTCATCATTTTTTCCTTTATTTATTGTTGCCGGTAGAAATTCTAGGTAAAAGAATTTGTGTTAGCCATGAAATTTTTGGAAAGACTACTTTTTTTTTTAATTAAAATTCTTTTAAGAATCTTGTTTTTATTGCGAAAGCAGTCTTTCACCCTGTTTAAATAAAACGCTGTGGTGTATAATAAAAATCAAAACTTTAAGGCAGGTCGAAAAATATTTCTTTCCGTGCTCATAAGCTTTAGTTATATAAAAAAAATAAACTTACCCTTCTGATGACGAAATTGCGAGGGTTAAATCTTTTAACTCTTCTTTTTTTATTTTTTTCCGCACCACTCTTATCACGAATGTTTTTTGAAACTTTCACAGTTTTTTTCTTTTTACCGCTTTTATTAAACATAGTTATGCACTCACTTCAGAATTAAAATTGCATTCGATTTTTAACGAATAAAATAAAAAATCGAACGCTTAAATCGCGACAAATATAAGTACTAAAAGTATTTTAGGTTTCAAATTCATAACGCATATTGTGGTTTGATATTTAATATGTTAACTTGCTTACGCCCCTCAGTTTTAGTTCGAATTCTTTTAAATTGTAAGGTTTTTGCATTAACTAAAATCCTTTAAAAATAAATATAAAAAAGAATTGTGCATATTTTATAATTTTGTCATATCCGTCCGTTTGTTTAATTTTTTCACAATTTCTTTATCAAGGTCCTTTTTATCTCCTATAAATAGAGATAAAAAGTTATTAAGTTTTTATGTACAGGGTAAGTATGTCTTTGTCGACACTTTTGCGACATATCTCGCATATTTTTAAAGTTAGGGAGGGGCGATTTTCGCAGTGTGCTACTTTTTTGGGAAACTAGACATGCCATATTGGCCCCATAGACTTTCATTTTTTTTTCCTTCTTACTCGCCGATTAATATTGCTCAGTCGGACGACTAGAACCAGGGTTGCAAGGATTTAAATCAATTGATTTTAATCACGATTTAAATCACTTGATTTTTTGAAATTTAAATCATGATTAAAATCAAAAATAAAAATTATAAAAAAAATAATTTGGGTTATGAAGAAAAATCGAAACAAAAATAAATTACGTTAGTATAGAAAAATTAATTTATTACAAGAACACAAGAACACATAGATAGAAGTATTATTGCAGAAAATATTCAAAACAAAAAACAAATTTAATTGTAATATTTGTAAAGAAACACTAGTTTGGCAGCTTTTCCAGTCCCTAATCGATTGCGTAGTTTAGAGTGCACTAAACCAAATGTTGAGAATATCCTCTCTACTGATGCAGACGAAGCAGTTTACGAGCAGTTGTGTAATTATGAAAAGTTCTTTTTCAATAATATCTGCGTTTCGTTGTGATTTCCACCAATCAATAGGTTTTACGCTTTTCAGGATATCATCTTGAAACATAATATCGTTAAAAGGCTCTGATTTTGCAAGAAACTTGATGATTAGTGGTAATAAACCACTATCTGGATACAGTTCTTTTGTAGTTTGTAATGCAATATTTTTTTTAGTATATTCAAACTTTGTGTTTTCGTTGGTCGTAAGAAATCCAAAATGATACGGGGTTATATACATATTTTATCGATTTTAAATTTTTTTCAGTTGATTAATTCAGATTAGTTTCTTCAAAGTAATCTTTAATTTTTAAAATTTCTCAACATCTGAAATAGTGGCGTCGGTCTTTTGCAAATATCTTAGCAATGGAAACAAAAATTTTTAGTAATCTTCAGCACTTCTCTTTAAATGAATGTTTGAAATTTTCCCCATAATACTGTCTCTTTTCTTTGTGTTTTCACTGATTTTAAAAGTATGGGCCATGATTCGGAAATACTTGCAAGCAGTCTGCAAACGAGTTCCATCGAAAATCACTAGGTATGCATTTTTTGCCTCCTCTTTGGCATATTTCAGGTACAAATGATTGTTCCTAAAAGTACTTTACGATTTGGACTACATGCTCTTTTATATCAACGATTTCCAAATCTTTACATAATAAATTTAGTATATGTGTAGCACAGCCATATGCTATTACATTGAATTATCAGATGCCTTTCCATTGGGAATTTGAAATTTTTTCCCGATAATACTGTCAATCTTTTCTTTGTGTTCTTCACTGATTTTTAAAAAAGTATGGGCCATGATTCGGTAAATACTTGCAAGCAGTCTGCAAGCGAGTTCCATCGAACATCACTAGGTATGACTATTTTTTGCCTCCTTCTTTGGCATATGTTGCAGGTGCAAAATGATTGTTCTAAAGTACTTTACGATTTGGACTACATGCTCTTTTATATCAACGATTTCCAAATCTTACATAATAAATTTAGTATATGTGTAGCACAGCCATATGCTATTACATTGAATTTATCAGATGCCTTTCACTTTGCAGACATGTTAGCTGCATTATCTGTCACGAAACTACTCACTGTACAATCATACTCGGTTTTAGTTTGTTTAAAAGGGGTTGCTGTAATTTCTGTTAGGTATTCGGATGTATGTGGATGCCCAGTTGTATCTACAGTGTCGAATAGAAAGGAGGAGCCATTTTCTGTAGTAACTGTTGCACATACTTGGGTTCATTATGCACATTAGACCATCCATCAGTGAAAGAAAACGTTACTTCTAGACAACCCCTTAAAGCATTTGCTTCTTTCTTCGGTTATATTTGATCAAGCAGTCTGTCTGACACATCGTTTCGACTGGGCCCCCTTATCCAGGTCCCAGTAGTGCTATAGCTTTCCCTTCGGATTGCTCCAGGCAGATGAAACTGCTTTAGTTGCATAGAGCTCTGGCAATCTGCTTATCAATTTCATTTTTGGCAGGCTTACTAGTACGTACAAAAAAAGACATCAGAGATCCAGAAGAAGTTTTGTCAGTAATGTCAGTATTGTCAGTATTACATTCTTTTTTTTTTTTTTTGTTTACTGGGATTGAAGGGGAAACTGAGTGCGACGTACTTGCTTGCTGAAAGTTTTGTTCAGTTTGAATTTGTGACTATTTATGCTTGAAGTACGTTGACCTGCAATTAAAAAAACAATATAAGGCTTCATTGTCCATAGATGATAGATGTATGTAAAGTATCTAAGAAAACACATTGGGTCTGGTGCGCTTTATGTGTCACGGAATTTTATAATTTTTCTAGTTTGGTTTGATAGAGCCCGTCAAAAAGTATTTTTTTCAGAAAATATTGTTCATTCAAGAATTTTTTGTTGCAAATAGTGTTTAGTGTTAAAAAAACGTATCAATTCCAAAGCATTTTCAAAAATTGTGAAATTCCGTGACACACATAAAGTGCACCAGAAACCAACACATTGATCACATTGTTGTAAAAATAATTTTTTAAAAATTTCCAAACATGGAAAATTGGAAAAATATTTCAACACCTTTTTTAAAAAATTAACAAATAATAAAAAGGTACTTACGGTTAAAACTGATTGTGATTGTGATAACGTTGACGAATGACGAGTCACTATAAGTATCGATAGTATCGATGTCTTCATTATTTACATTTTTACATTTTTCCCAGTGCTTTTTCATCCTCTCCACCAATCCTTGCATTTCCAAATTACATTTTTTTACATGTACCCAAACATCCGGTTTTTCCCTCCGCTTTCCCCGATTTTTCTTTGAAAAACTGCGAATAGGTTTTTTCTTTCTACCACTTCTTCGAAACGACATTTTTAAAAAACTATATTTTATATTTTACACAATATCAAAATTTTCAGTTAGCCGTAAAAACAATGCTCGCGCGCACAAATCTTAACTAGGAAATGACGCCCGTCCGCGTTCCTCCCCTTTATGTAGACCGGTAAATTTGCGTGTTCTGACGGAATTTTAAGAAAGTGCAAGTGTTTTTCTCGCGGTAAATATTTAATATAAGAGTTTAAAAAAAACGAAAAATATTAGGAGATAGGGAGAATGTTTAAGAATAAGGACAGGTTACAAACTTCGATTGGGCTATTTACAAAAAAAAAAAAAATCATGATTTTTTACATGAATTTTGATTAAAAAACATGTTTTTTGCGAGCTAAAACTTTTCCCTACACTTAATTTAATTTTTAAACCATCTTAATCGCCAAAAGCACTTAATTTAGTTTTAAACCGCCTTAATTGCCGAAAGCTGCAGTAGTACACCAAAAAATATAAATGTAGTGTGTTAATTTATCACAAGAATGACGAATAAAGACGTTCTGCACCACACACTTCGTTTTTAAATAAAGACGAACGAATCGACGATTAAGATTTCAAGCGCTGCCAGAAATTTTCACCGACGGTGTTATGTTCGGTTTTCGCCCACAAACTGGCAATGTTAATCGACGCTTTTGATCGCCACGATTAAAACTGGTTAAAAAGAACGAGGTCTGTGGGGCCTATAAAAAGAATAATCATGGCCATATTATTTTCTGAGCTATAGAGTGATTTTGAAGGTAGCATACTGTTGCCAAAACCGCCACTCTTTATCTTTAAAAAATATGTGAGATACCTCGCAAGTGTCGAAAATGGGATACCCTATACAGAGTTATTAGAAGGAGACTGAACAGGGCGTTATTTGGAGCTTTTCTTGTATTTTTCTTTTCTTGTATTTAAAAAATGAAATATCTTGTGTATTTTTTCCCGTATAAAATCATAAAGAATATTTTAAAAAATGATTTGAATTAAAACACGCGTCCAATTTGTTTAACAACTTTAAAAACAAGGATTTCATCCTACTTTCCAATACTCTAAATCCTGTCTTGGTGCTGCCAGAGCTTAAAAAGCGTGCATACCGAAGGGCCGTCATGTCACCACTGATAAAGACTAGAGGTGTCTTGAAAATAGTAAATGTACCGTCCATAACAGGTCAATGTCATTTATGACCCTGCGTCAAAAATTTTGACAAAAGCCCTCGGAATATCTTAAATTTTTATATTAAAATTAAAATAATTTATTTTTAGTTAATATTTAAGTTTCAGTATTTTTTTAAAATTAATTTCATCTTGAAAAAGGCGGTGCACTTGCCACCGAAACGTTGATAGCTGTATTGATTGGTAGGTATTTTGGGGTTTCTGTGCCTACACCCATCTATACCATTGGACCAGGATCGAAGCCGTTTCATTTTGTCGAATATATGAATATGCCACAATAATATAGAACATATCTAGAATTTAAGGGTGTCTTGCAACCCTTACCATTACACCCACGGTGTGATAAAAGTATCTTCCTTATCAAACTGTGAATTACATCTTTCAACACGTTGTCTTTTGGGTCTTTTGATAAAGGTATATGTATTTTAAATAATCCGTAAATTTACTCAAATTTGTAGGCTGTGACTAATTGTTTATGTTCATTTTTAAACTAGATAATGTATTTGTATGTTAAAATTCCTTAATAAACAATATTTCGTATATATCGAAGTGTGTAAGCTTTCACAGACTTTAACTACAATATATGGGCTTTCCGGACTTATTTTCCGTTGTCTGATGGTATTCCAACGTGACGTTTTGTCTACTACAGACATTATCAAAGGTAAAAATACCATCAGACCACGGCAAATAAGCCGAAAGCTCATATATTGTAATATTTCGTATTTTTTATCTGTATATAGTGCTATAACTGAAAGGAAAAAAAATCAGAATACATAATACTCTATTTTGTGAAGCTTTAAAAACCTTTTTACATTGCTCAAATACTTATTGTGCTTATTTTAATAGTTATTGAATTAAAACACAGAAAGTGTGAGAACTAATTTCAAATGCATTTTTTTAATTCTTCGTTTTTCTGCGTTATGACACTATTTAAGTGGAGGTGAAATTTATTAATTTTACTTCATATTAAACGCCGTGAAATTACTTAAGGAAAATCAAAAATAAAAGACAGGTTTAGGCTTAAAAGAGGCTTAATTTGGCGAAAATAACCTAAAAATTATAATTTAACAGAAATGTTTGTTTTCGGCTCAGAAGTGGGATAAAATTCATATTGTTGAAATCATGTGTCATTTAGTTATTATTTGTTATAGTTTTTTTTTCATATCTGAGCTAAAGATCACCTATAACTCAAAGGAAAAAAATCAGAATCCATAATACTCTATTTTGTAGAGCTTCAAAAACCTTTTAAGATTGCTCAAATACTTATTGTGCTTATTTTGATGGTTATTGAATTAAAACACAGAAAGTGTAAGGACTAATTTCAAATGCATTTTTTTGATTCTTTGTTTTTCTGCGTTATGACACTATTTAAGGGAAGGTGAAATTTATTAATTTTACTTCATATTGAACGCCGTAAAATTACTTATGGAAAATCAAAAATAAAAGACAGGTTTAGACTTGAAAGAGGCTTTATTTGGCGAAAATAACTTAAAAATTATAATTTTACAGAAACGTTTGTTTTCGGCTCAGAAGTGGGATAAAATTCATACTGTTGAAATCATGTGTCATTTAGTTATTATTTGTTATAGTTTTTTTTCATATCTGAGCTAAAGATCACCTATAACTCAAAGGAAAAAAAATCAGAATCCATAATACTCTATTTTGTAGAGCTTCAAAAACCTTTTAAGATTGCTCAAATACTTATTGTGCTTATTTTGATGGTTATTGAATTAAAACACAGAAAGTGTGAGAACTAATTTCAAATGCATTTTTTTGATTCTTCGTTTTTCTGCATTATGACACTATTTAAGCGGAGGTGAAATTTATTAATTTTACTTCATATTGAACGCCGTGAAATTACTTAAGGAAAATCAAAAATAAAAGACAGGTTTAGGCTTGAAAGAGGCTTTATTTGGCGAAAATAACTTAAAATTATAATTTAACAGAAATATGTTTGTTTTCGGCTCAGAAGTGGGATAAAATTCATACTGTTGAAATCATGTGTCATTTAGTTATTATTTGTTATAGTTTTTTTTTCATATCGAGCTAAAGATCACTTTAACTCAAAGGATAACCTAATAATTTTGTAGAGCTCAAACCTAAATAAGCTACTTATTTTTTATATACCAATAGAAAATTAAACAATTTTCGAATACATTTAAGCTATAAATTTTAAATTACCATTAACGCGTAAATTACAAAAATAAAAAAAAAGACAGGTTTAGGCTTGAAAGAGGCTTTATTTTTCGAAAATAACTTAAAAATTATAATTTAACAGAAATATGTTTGTTTTCGGCTCAGAAGTGGGATAAAATTCATACTGTTGAAAGCATGTGTTATTTAGTTATTATTTGTTATAGTTTTTTTTTCATATGAGTTAAACATCATTTTTATTACTAACATAGAGCTTTGATTAACCTAATAATTTTATCGCAACAACCTAAAATAAGCTACTAATATAGATACCTACTACAAAATTCACAAGACGAACACATAAAACTAAATAAGCTCACCCAGTAACCGTTAAATTCGCACAAAAATAAAAAATGCAACCCAGTGACGTTACTTAATCATTATAATAATTTGTGTGTTAACAACAATACAGAGAAAGGAATAAGATAGAAAAATAAAAAAGTCTTACCATACTAAGACAACTATTCAATTAACCAAAACCAAATAAACTAATCCAAAACTAGAACCAAGGAAGACAAAAGACAAATGAATGCTTGTTTTATGTGGTGTCCCATATTAATGTAAGATTATACATAAGAGGTACATATTCTAACAGTCATTTTATTGGGCGAGAAAAATGCAAATGACTACTCATATATCTTGTTAAAAAGATTTTTCGAAATTTGAATTTTTCTAAACCGTACGCTTTTTTATAAAGGTTAATTAAGTTTGCAATACAAGACACACAGAAGAGAGCTTAAAAATTTATTTAAAAAACCACAGCAATAAATTATGGTTTCAAAATGTGTTAAGAAAGAAGTTTCGCAGGAAGAATTTGGATAATTTTTTAAACTCTCCTCGAATGACCATTCTAATGAATTTTGGCTTCATTGGTATAAATCTTATGAAAATTAAAATGTTGTAGAGGTTTTTGAAAGTCCGGTAAATATTATTATAAAATTAGGAAATGTACAAAAATTTCGCTATTAGAGCCTAATAAATGGATAATGGGTTTTAAATTAATCAAGAAATGACTAATAAAATAATTTTAAAAAGTGTTGTATGCACAATTCCAAAAAAAAAAAAAAAGAAACCACCCTCATATCTAATGTGCAGAATTAAAAGCAGTACACTCATGCAGATATCTAACTTTAAGAATGCTTTTATTCAGTTGGCAATGCACTGACAGAAGCATGCATTAAAGCCACAATGAAGTAGAAAACAATGCGGTTGTAACAACCAAAAAAAAGCAAATTTTCCCAAACGAACGAAGTATCATGTTTGTACTACTTTTGAGGCGTAGTTTTTTTTTAAAGAACTGTGAATAAAATCTACGCACTATAATAAGTGAAATCGATTTTAAATGTAATATTTAAATACGAACATTCGAAAGCAAAGGCAGGCTAAAATTTAAAAGCTTAAAACATGTAAAGTAACATATTACAAGAACAAAAAAATAAATATGGAGGAAAAATAACAAAAATATAGGAAAATAAAATTATTGAGATATTTTCAGCCACTTCTAGTTGTTTTCTGACATAACTACAATCAGATTTTCTATGGCCAGGATTTCTCTCAGGTAGTGATCGTTTCTTAGAAGCTCGCCGCATAGTTGTAGCGTGCTAAGTAATTTTCCTTTTGGCATATTAAGTTGTTCATTTGCGATATTGAGTTTCTTTAATATATCTTCGTTTATCTGCAAAAAAATAAGGTTAAGTTTCAAAATTGAAAAAATAAATTTATGAAACTAATTTAAAAGCGTTTCTCGAATTCCGTCTAACATAATATTTGTCTGCTGAGTTTAAAAAAGGATGAAGGAAAATAAAATCTTTAAGCTGACTTTGGTACTTATAAATAAAGTGGCATAATTTTCATTTGACTGCTCCTTATAAAGAAACCAGCCTTACATTTTATTGAGTTTGCATAATAAACGTTTTGATTTTAAACTAGACTAGTTCTAAATTTAGACTATCTTAATAAATCAAATTGTAAGAGACTACCGAAAGTAGTGAACAATCTGGAAAGGCAAGAAGTATTTGGAAGTTGATAGCTGAAAAAGATTATGTTTTACGTCAAAATTCCATCGGATCAAAATCAGATTACTTTTAATTTTTTTTGTGGCATAAACGACGGTGGATTGAAAGTCGTGACTGAAGGTTTTGAATGAGATGTAACCTATATCTACATCCAAACGTAGATATAGTTTTAAAATTACTTACCTCTGGTTGAGAAAGGGCTGAGAAATTTATTTTCACCCGCTGTTTGCCCATGTCTTGGTAGAACACGGTGAACTCATCATTTTTCGATTTGACTTTGAAGTAGACACCAGCAATTAGATGACCCTTTTGGTCTCTTGATAAAAGACTTCTGTAAATTAAAAACATAATATTAATCCTATAGTCCAGTAACTGAATACCTGAAGGTACCCAAAGCTGTAAATAAATCTGTACAGTTTTCATTTGTGGCGCAATTCTTAGGTCTTCGCGGATGCTTTCGAGCGAGAAAATGTTGTATCACGATTCCGACGTGGGAACCTGCTGAAAATGGCCCCCCAAAGTTCCAAAGTTGAGTTTCTCGCGAATATCTTCCAAGATATGCGAATTAGAGGATTTTTGTTTAGACAAAAAAAAAAGATCACCTCGAAATCTACAAAAATGGTCCTTACCATTTTTTTCGCAACACCAATATTTGTCGCAAAAACGGCCGTTCGAAAAATCCATAACATTCCATACTGGATAGATGTGGTAGAACTCCGGAAACGGCTAAAAAAATGCAGATGAGCAAAACATTTTTTTATCAAAACGCAAGAAAGATGGTGAAGGAAATATTCTGGGATCATTGAACACTTGCTAAGGTCTCATTATAAAAAAGAAATGTTAATAACAAACCATTTTTTTAAAAAATATCAATAAATTAATCAGATACTCTCAAAATATTGTGAAAAAAAACTTTGACCGCTTTTTTTAATATTCTAGAAAAATCAGAATGGACCCGAACTCATATGCAATGATAGGTACGGGGTTTCCCATTCCCATGAACTTTGAATGACTAAAAAATGTACGTTATTGCCCCAGTAATGGATTCATCCGCCCGCTTATAAGTGAATTCATGAAGATAACGGCATTCTAGCAGTAGAGCGGCAGCTGAAATAAGGGGACTTCTGGGTCCCGTTATCTCGAAAACTATCGATTTTTCGAAAAAAATTATAAGAACCATTTTTGTAGATTACAAGGCGCTCTTCCTTTTTTGTTAAAACAAAAATTCTCCAATTCGCATATTTTGGCAGATATTAGCGGGAAACCCATTTTTCGGGCCTTGAGGGGCCATTTTCAGCCCTTTTCCACCTGTTAAAATAGAATCCATTAAATATCATCATTTATATTAGTTTTGATTACATTTTGATTTATTTAATGAAGCTTATAATTTTTACAATATTAATTACATTTTAGAAATGCTTTAAATTCTTTAGTCATACCCTGTACTTTATGTTGAGGTGTATGTATTTAAAGATAATTTTGGTACTAACCTGAATGTATAGATTAAATTTCTTCTTTCAGTAACATCCACGGCTGTAAGATAGGGCCTTTCGACGTATATTAACCCAGAAAATTCTTCCTGTACGTCATTCTTTGTTGTTCTCTCATCCCATTTAACAAATGTGTCTTTTGAAGTACAAAATGAATAGTTGTATTCTTTACGGATGTTGTTTTCTTCAGATTGTATAAACCAGCCTAGAAAAAAATACAGTGTTAATACTGAGAGAAATGAGAAAAGGGTTGATATTTTTTAAGTAGATTGTATTCTTTAAGTTTTTTAGGGAAAATTTGTTTGTAAAAATTATTTTTAAATTATTACTATTACTGAAGCAAAAAATCAATAATTTTATTAATCATCAATAACGTTTAATGGCAAGATAGTGATTTGCATTTATTTTGTTTTTCTTAGTGTTTACCCTTACCTGTATTGGGATAAGCCCTGTCGGACATAACCGTCACAACCCTGGCTACGTGATAACCAGGGTCACATAAGAGCACACCACTTCTGCCGTTAATTTCAAACTTCAAACACAATAAGCAATGCTCTTTTTCTAAGGTTGACGGTTTAGTGTCGAAGGTATCTCTCATGGCTGTGTAGCCATCCACACAGTCAATATTTTCTTCACATGAAACTATGTAGAGTGATTTTTAAGGTTAGGGTAAAACTCTTCTAGTTTATTTACGCGGTGACGTAGTTCCAAGGCCAAACCTACACAGGTGTGGTGTTCTGCTGTTATTTTTGGTGTATATCTGAAAAAATATTTACCTTAAGCCAAAGTTACATAAGCACGCATAATCATCGCCATCTCGACTTTAGAGTGTCACTTATATTAACCTAAATTCCTCACTTGTCACTTTCTTTGAAATTTTAGGAAATATAGTTGGTTTTCTGATAATTTATGTAACCCACTCCCATAAAATTGTTAAAAAAAACAGGAGAATAAAAACTAGTTTATATTTTAACCAATAGATGGAGTCTTCTATCAGCCCCGCTATTAAGCTGATTAACGAGGCAAGTATGAAGTTGTACAATTTTAAAGTCAAGATGGCTGTGATCATATTGCAAATCCTACTTTTAAATTGAAAATTGGTTTTTAAAATAAGTTTATTGAAAAATTCTATTTATAATTATATTATAACAAAAAATCTATTTTATAAATATAAATTTAAAAAATAATAAGTTACTTACTCGTGGAAGAATTCAATTACACTTCTCATGTTACTTTTTTTGAAACTCTGATAAAGGTCCAAGAAGTTGCCAATGGTGTCGTAATTATGCTCCTCCAGTAATTTTTGTAACTCCATCTCGATCTTTCCGGCCAATATTTCAAATTCCCTGTTATTTCTTAACCTAAAATTTAACCAATACATGCAAATTAGTATACTGCAAAAACTAATATTTGACGTACATAATAAATTCGTATAAAAAGTTAAATCTGATTTTTTTCTTACTTTTACTCTTGCTCGTACTCTTTTTTTTATTATTTTACAGGGATTTGACATACTTAATAGCCGGTTGCACCAACAATTTTAAGGAACCCATTGCACAAGATAATCCTTAAAATGGCCAAACAAGTAATTTGATTGGCTACGTTAGAGATTTAAGGAATACCTAACGCTAAGAGTTCTTTAAAATTGTTGGTGCAACCAGCCATTAAACTGTCTACATGATTAATTAAAAACAGTGAGATACATTTATTGTTTGTAGTTTTTTGCATTTTAGAATCTCTCCGATCATTATAAAATAGGTATTTAACAAACAACGGTATATATGTCATAGTCAAAGATCTATATGCAGTCTCTTCGCGGAATGACTGGATTATCCTAGGTTTGACCAAAGCTTTCGGGCTAACCCCGAAATAAGTTCCAATTTCGGCCTTTGACTAAAGTATTTTTAGTCAAACCTAGAAATTCCTAACTTTTCAGTCAAACGTCGAAAGTAATAATCTGTTTCGGGCTTTGCCTAGTCGATTCTAGAAGCGACTGGCAAACTCAGTCAAACGTCGACTGTATACTTGTAACACGTTTAAATAAGTTTATACTTGCGGTTAGTTGTGGTTAGTTGTAAATGTAAGAGATCTGACGTATTGTGCAATTCTTACTGTCATAATGCCTCACCATGTCTGAATAAAGGCTATTTTTTTATTTAAACTATGACAATATAACAACAATAAACATTAAAATAAAAAAAATCGTTTTATTACATCTAATTTAACAAACTAAGACTTTCTAATACCTAATTCAAGTTCGATTGGTCAAACCCCGATTTCATTAAATTGAGTTTTGACGTTTGCCTGAACAAATTAGTTTCTCCTAGGTTTGACGAAAATTCTTTAGTCAGAGGCCGAAAAACTTCATTTGTTTGGGCTTTGACTAAGACTTTAAGTCAGACCTGAGGATTGACTAGTCAAACCTAGGAACGCCGGAACTTCGAGGATTGACTATAACATATAGACATGGACAACCAACTTGACAGATGTTTTAATTGGTGTTCTTCAAACGACAAGGTTATAAATAGGCACAATGTTGGTTTGTGAATTTTTGGTTGCCTATGCTATAATCGTTTATTAATAAAAAATCATGCTATGTTAATAATACTTCTAAATAAAGATCTCCGAAAAAATTTTTTTTTTTAGTGAATACTTTAAAAATTACTTACTTGTAGGGTTTCAAAGGTTCAGCGGTCCATTTGGGTAATGGCAATGGATGTGCCGGAGGCCAGTAACTTTGGATTTGATCGTAATCGATGAGTTCAGCCTGATGTTCGAAGTCAGCAGTGGCGATGGGAAAAATCGGACTTTCTACTCCATTAGGAGGACCGGTGAACCCTAGAGAAAAAATAAAGGTAAATATGATAGATGTCAAATGATGCACTCATTATATTGTATTCAAATGAGGTGCTTTGCTAGGCTCACAACAGTCCTATCCAACTTGTGAATTTTCCATGCTGCTTAGTCCCTTCAATTTCTAAACATTTTGCAGAGTTGGAGGTGATTTTACAAGTAAGTCTTTTTATATCGTATCATTTGTATTATAAGTGCAAGTAATGGGTCTCTAGCACAGAAGATTCCTTAGTCAAGTAATGCTCTTACTTAGAATTGCTTATCCGAAAGTTTAAACAGAAAAAGGCAACTATCTTTAGCCTTTCGCCCTATCTTGCCAGAAGGGTAATATCTTTATCGAATTTATTCTTTTAAAGCTTTAGAAAAGCTGGCCAATAAGAGATATGCATGAAATATTTTTGTTACATTACTATGAATGTTTTAAAAGTTTAACTCTAAATGAACTACCAAAAAAAAAATTTTTTTTGAAAAAAATATGAATCAAATTTTCTCCACATCACTCTGAACGAGTAACTGTCTTTATAAATAATTAATATTAATATTTAAATCAATAATAAAATATTTTAGCGATGACCTATACATATAGTAGCATAGGAAATCGAGAAATGTTAAGCGTCCTGAGGTGGCACCCTTTTTTTTCAATAAAATATAGTTTAAATTTTCTTTTAGTTAAATTTTCAAGTGGATCAAAATGGGTACAGTTATTGAACCAAAAAATAAAATAAAATATCCGTGCCACCATAGTATGCCCCATTGCCTTGAGGCACATGTGTATTAGTTTCTTTCATTCAATGAATAGATAATTCTAAATCAATTTTTAAATGGATTGGAGTTGGTATACTTACTTGTACCAAAATATATTGTTATTAGCGAAATTTTTGGCCAAAATAACTTTATCGCTTATATCTTCTTATTTAATAAAAGTGTAATACCAAGACAGTTTGGGGATCTCGAAACCGAGTTAGAAGTTTAAAATTTTAAGGTTGTTTATGTAACAAATGATTTAAAGTTTTAAATCGATTGGAGACAGAACCCTGTTGGTGCGTCTTTAAATTCCCTCAGAAAATATAATGTTATGATCTTTTTTTGGGAATTTCTGTTAAAACGAATAAACAATTGGGCCGTTTTAAAAATTAAGAATGTTGTTTACGAAAACGAAACGTTGTACGAAAACCTCAAGCTTTTGTAGAGTTAAAAGTGGCCATGAGATTGTTTTTGTTTTTCCATATCTCTTTAAATAACGTCAGAAAATAAAAACGAAATCGCCAAATTTCGGTTTTTTCCAGATATCTCCGGAAAGGAAATTTTGCAACTTTCTAATCGGCTTGTTGTTAGGCTCCTAAATCGCAACTTTGCCATAATTTAACCGATTGTATTTCTTACGGTTTCCGAGATCCCCATGCATGCACTCGAATCTGTGGCACCCTGTATAACCTTTTTCATAGAGTTTATCAATAAGCATATTTTTTGTTCGATACAATTTTGCGTAGCTCTTTTAGTTTTTGAGATATTTGCGTTTTTATTTTAAATTTAAATCGTTAAAATCTCAAAAACTAAAAGAGCTACAAAAAAGTTTATTAAACAAAAATAATGTAGTTTTATTAGATCATTATATTGAAAAAAAAACGATTTTTCTAGGTTAAAAAAAATCAATTTAAAGCCACTGAGCTGAGGCATCAGTGCGGCTTTGAATTGACTATAGTTTATAGTAATATAAAAAAATGTGTCATGCTTATCTATTATTGACCAGCTTTTGTGCGGTGGGCTCCTGGGGTATTAGGAAAATCCTATATCCTCTAAGGACCTTTATGAGTTATCCTTTGGTTCTGCTGAGTTCTTTAGAGAATACAACATAAGCACACAATATTTTATTTGAATTGTTCGTGTTTAAAGTAAAGTGTCTTAATTGTTTGGTATAGTATTTTTCAAGATATAAGAAAATGACTTTAAGCCTGAATTGCTTCTGAATACAAGAAAAACCCTCGAAATTAGCATTTTATGGTAATATTAGGGTAGGTTGACCTAATTATCGCACCCGACCGTTTAGGGTCGTATTTCTAACTGACCGGAATAATATATAAGTATTCATGATGTCCTATTTGCCCCAGGTTATATCTAAACGTATAGGGTAAAGTGCGGACCTGAACTATTCTCACCTCTGTTGGCATGGCCATAAAGGACCACTTATGAGGATTTTTATTGCAGTCGGAGATAATCGATATGTCTAGTCATTTTCTTATATCTTGAAAAATACTATACTAAGTATTAACTTACCTAGGAGGGTTCGACTTGTACCACAGCTTTCGGCTGTCTCGAGTCAACTCGGCCATTCGCAGCCCCAGCGTCCAACCATGGTAGATGCCGAGGCTCGTTCGACTTCCCCTTCGAATAAGGGGCCGCCCAGTGGGTGATGGGCGACTGAGCGTCTGCCGGAGGAGGCGACGGCAGAGGTGTCATGTTGGTCGGAAGAGGGCGCTCCTGTTCCGACGCTACTGCAAGGTGATTGCAGTGGATTATGTAATGGTTTTTCACGCTCTATAACAAGTAAAACATTTAAATAAATTATTGGATCAGTTAAATTAAGTTGGAGTTTCGCATTATAAATAATTTAGTTTTTTTTAAGTATGGTCCCTTTTGTTATTCTTTTATTGTTTTACGTGTAAAGTAATGTTTTCTTTTTTGAATAATATAACCAAAACATAATTCTTGTGCCAATTTCACAGTATAAAACAAATAAATGAGATCACTTTCTAAACACATGTTCTGTTTGAGTTGGCTTAGCGGAACTTACAATCAAATTATGAGCCAAATGCTTAATTGTGACATGGGATGTTGTGATAATTTTTATTGAAAATATATACACTGAACTTCAAAAATAGAATAAATAATAAAAATAATAAAAAAACGTTTTTCTTGTAATTTAAATTAAAGTTTGTTGGCTGTTCTGATACTGTCTGCTTAATAGGAGGCGGGCAAAATTTGGGGCGGCATTTATATCGATAAAATAAAAAACAAGTAACAAGTAAATAAACAAATAAAGGCGCCTTTGGGGGCCAGTAACTTAATTTTTGATTTTTTGCCTATTAGGCATTTACCATTTTGTTTGTGAACAATAAAGTTTTTATTAAGAATTTATAAAAAGCTTTAAAAAAAAATCCTGATCTGCCGGGCATATTTTTATATATATATATATATATATATATATATATATATATATATATATATATATATATATATATATATATATATATATATATATATATATATATATTATATATAAATAATATATTTTTTTACTATTGTCATATGTACTTTTTTTGTAATGCTAAAGGTTCGGAAAGAATATCCACGCTAATTTAAATACAATAAATTAAGGCAATAATCCAATAATTAACTCAGTTTTCCTATCAACATAGAGATAAAGTGCTTGAAGATTCTAAAAGAAGATAAAAAGTAGATTTTTTCTTCACAATTGATCAAGCCATTAATTCTTTAGATACTCGTTTTAAACTTCTAAGTGACCATAATCTATATCTTGAATTTCTTTATGACATCTACAATTTAAAAAATATGCCAAAAAGAATTTAATATTCCATTGTAAAGAATTGAAATATTTTAACCAATGGAGATTTTTCCGATTTAAATGTAAATGAATTGGCGGATGAGATACTCGTCGTGTTTAATTATCTAGGAAAAAAAGAAAGTTCTCTGGAAGTACTCAAATTTATTCCAAATTGAAACCTCGCACCAAATCTTAGTATTGCGATGCGTATATTATTAACTATACCAATAAGTATTGCCACTGAGGAAAGAAGTTTTTCTAAACTAAAATTAATTTAAAAATTTTAAGGTCAACATCAATACAACCTCGACTAATTGGCTTAGTTATGATATCTATAGAGCTCGAGCACGTAATTAGGAGAAAGTAGACCATAAAAAAGTAATTAAAAATTTTGCGGAGTTGAAAGTTGGCAAAATAGTTTTTATATTCAAGTTGTTAATTTGCAGGTAGCTAATATTTTTGGTTTTTAAAATCCAAAACATTGTTTTTACATTGTGTGTATTTTGTATTTGAAATCTTATTTAAATTTTAACTTAATTCAATAATCCCCTTCCCTTTACCTCCAAAATCAATTTCTGGGGCGGAAGTTCTTATTTTTGTTCGGGATGGCAGGAAGGCTAAAGTGGGCCCTGGGCCAGTTTTATATATTTTAAAAATACACCTATTCTAAGGAATTTCCTTTGTTGTAGATAATATAATATAGGTAACCGCCTTTGTAATTTATTTATTTTAACAGTGTACAGGATTATTATTTTTTTATAGAATATACCACACATTCCTAATATAAATCAGACATAAAATAAGGAAATAAAAGTAAATAGCGTTTCGAATTTGTGTCTTTTTTTCGCTCGATCCCGGATTACATTTAGCAAAATATTTATTCGTTAATTTGTGAAGGCTTGATCTAACACTATATATTAACCTTTTTATTAGGCAGGTTGAGAATTAAATACATTTCATTTTCTCTATTTAGTATATTAAGTTTGTACGTACAAAAATACTCAAAAAAATTTTTTTGGAAGTTCTCTAATTATATTTAAAACGTCTTTTTCTCTAATGAGTTTACAGATAACTTTGTACATTACACCTCTGTTTAAATAGTGTCAGGACTTTTAAAAAACGTTAACGCAAATTATTGCACTAATAGTTTCACAATATTGCAAAATCCTATCTCAGAAAGTTTTATGTCTAAATTTTAGGTATTTATGCCCAGGTCAAAATAGTATTATTATAACGTTAATGACGTACCAAACATATACAGTGTCACATACTGGATTGTGCGGTAGTCTATCCAGGTATTTCTTTGAAAATGTAAGACAATATTATAGTTTCAATAACACTAAAATCTTGGACTTCCATTATTTATATTGGGTAATTGATACTCAACGTTTCGTTTAGTGATTTATCTTCAACCATTTTCAAGTCATAATTAAAAATTATTCCTAAAAGTTACGATTTATATCCTACCCGTTGTTCACAGAAGCTTGACCGATTTTTCACGGTTCAGCAACGTCTGCCAGATACTCGGAATATCGATACTTGGCTTGCTAAATATATTTTGGTTGCTTACAATTATTACAGCTTTTTTAAATTTTCTTTCGTCCAGTGGGTTTCTTTTTGAAATTTTTTTGCTTCCGACCATTGTGTGCGGTGGACTATGCGTGTTCGGCAATTCCTGATTTCGACGTTTCACCTCGTTCCGTATGTTTTTTGTGTTCTTTATCTTTAATTTTAAGTGGTCTTTTTGTTTTCCCGATGTATACCTCACCACATTTACAGGGGATTTGGTAGATACAGTCATTATTTGAAACATTGTTGTCCGGTCTCGTCTTAGTAAGAATACTGCTTAGAGTGATTTGGGATTTAAATGCCATTTAAATATTATACTTATTCGTGATTCTGCGGATCTTTACCGAAGTTCCTTTAATTTACGGAATTGGGTATTATCCATATATTTTAAACAAAACAAAATACACAAATACACAATATACAAACACATACATTCCTAGGGACGAGTCCCCAGATCCATTTTATAATCTCACAAGTCCGTATAAAAAACCAGTACCGAATTTTTTAGGTATGAAAACATAGATAAAACGGAGAAGTTTAAAGGGACAGCAAAACGACTCGTGACGTCACATCGCATATAAATGCAGATTGTTTACGTATCGATTTTGTCTGTTTCTAGTTGTGCTGCCGTAAATCTCGACATAACTAGTATTTTGTTTTATTTTGCGTGGCTAAATAAAGTGTTATTCATTATGGCCAACAAAGAATTTGTGTAAGCTCTCACTGCAGCCGTTCTGCTTAAGGTCCTTAGTTATATTACTTATTTCATCTTGCGGGGATTCCTTCCTGTTATATAAGGTCACTGCGCTGTTATACATATAGAGTATGTATGACTCCTTGTTTTGTTTTGGTAGAGTGATTAGAATTCTGGTGTAAATATTGTCCAGTGTGGGTAGGTTTGCTGTATACTGAAGTTTTTATATGTCCATTATTTCGTTTGACTAGAACGTCGAGAAAAGTTAGAGCGGAATTTCATTCCTTCTCCATTGTGAATTTGATACAGGGTCGGAGGCAATTTAGATGTTTTAAGTAACCTTCAAGTTCTTTGTCATTATCTGTCCATGCAACACAAGTATCGTCAACATATCTTAGCAAACCTTTGTTTAATTGGTGCAATTTGAATTGCGTATTCCTCAAACTATTCCATATAATATATTTGCTACCACTGGAGAGAGCGATAAAGCCATGAGAAGTCCATCATCTTGCGATAGTACTCATCTTTCACTTGAAAGTAGGAACTACGGAGGCACAGCTCCAACAACTTCACCACTCCATCCAGCGGCAGGGTGGTGCGTTCTACTATGTGTCAATTACACTGCTATTCTTGTCAAAAGATATGGTGCAAAATTTTGTAGCATCCAATAAAAAATAAATTAAGTTACAAATATTTGATTTTTTTTTAATTTATTAGCACAGATCACGAAACTGCAGCAATGTAGTTCGATGCCAAATATTTAAAATATAAACAATGTGTAATATTTTTTAACAGCAGTATATATAGATTAAAATAAAGATTAGTGCGTGATTGCTTTAACAATAGAAACTAATTCAGATTTCTCCTTATTGAATTATCTAATTAGGAAACAGCAGTTGTAAACACGTGCGTCACAAATATCAAAGTACTTTATTTATTCAAACGAACTTTGGATTGATTTTTTAAAGAGGGAAAAAAGTTGTAAGCAGTTTTATTAATACGCAGATTTTTAGGAGTTTTCGGTGAAATCACGTACATATATTTAGTACTTACATCTCGTCAGAGATAACGTCCATAAAAGCAGCAGGTATTTTTAATTGTATATATAACGCGCTTAGTAACAGAGCGATATTAAAATTGGGAATTAAAGTGTAAATGTATTCAATATACATATGAACTTTCCTTGAAATAATCTCTTATTTTTCTAGGATAATTCTCCACAGACGTGGAAGCAGAAACGTATGTAAGGTGACCATTTGCTTATAGGCAGTAAAAAAATGAAACGGACATTAAAAAAAGAAATTAAAATTATGAAATAATATTTTTATATATACCCTTAATTAACCAACAGAAGCCAAATCAAAAGCAGGCAAGAAACAAATTGTAATAATTTTAAAAAATTGTGCGCATGCCCCAACTTCCGCCGTGTTTTTTGGGCAATTTACGCATTTATTAACATATGCATGCATAAGCAGTGCATATGTTACTAAAAAAATAAGCAATAAAACAAGTACCTAATAATAATATATTTTTTATAAACACTTTAATTTAACGTATTGTTGTATTGGCTGAAAAACGTTGTTGTTATAGAGTTGCCGCAGTGATACGCGTAGTAAACCCTTTCAGGAGAATTTATATTATTTTATTAGTTTTCAAAACCCTTATTTTGAATGTCTCCAAAAACTCATTAAAATAAGTAAGCGAAGATACAAAAAAATGTCCCAAATGTGCTAAATGTGATTTGTGGATGAAGCGGTGTGGACGAGGTCGATACCAAGAAATTGATAATGTTAATAAAGACATATATTTGTTCACTTCATTTTGAAGGAGAATGTGGTCCAACAACCGAATATCCTGACCCCATTAGTTGTGTAAAAAAGAAAACTAGTTATAAGGTATTATATTATTTAATTTTATATATATATATATATATATATATATATATATATATATATATATATATATATATATATATATATATATATATATATATATATAATATATTTATAATATAAAAATTAATATAATATATATATATTATATAATATATATATATATATATATATATATATATATATATATATATATATATATGATAACATAATAAATCTAAAAAATAAAAATATTTTTCTTTTTGTAATTTCTTTTATTACCATGACCAGAAGAATACATTTCTACTTGATGTCTAAATTTTTATTATCACAACCTCTCAACTAATTCGGCTTTATTTCCTCCTTGAGGACGACCATGGCACTTCAACCATCGTTCGTAACTGAACACAATAGGCGTTTTTCATGATTTTTTTTATTAGCTTATTGCAAAGCCACATGAAAATAAAGGCCAAAAATATTTTTTCCCGATTTTTTTGGCCTCCGGAAACGCCTTAAAAATCAATTTTAAGTTTGAATTTTGTAGGCCCGTGACGTCACGGCCCTAAATTTTCTATTGGTGGAATTTCTGCTTTGTTGTCAGCTTTTTGTTATTCGATAAGCCTGTCATCAAATATCGATATGCGCAACATCTACAAAGTTGGCGTTTCCTGTCAATTGTCATATTGTCGATGTCAACCTGTATAACCATAGTTTAAGTAATATACTTAAACTATGGTATAACCTGTAACCTCTAATATTTATTAATAATTTCTAATTTGTAAATAGTGTGTATTCTTTCCAAATATTCCAATTTATTACTATAGTTATTATTATCGCCAAACTTTCCTTGATATGAACCCTTTTTACGAGTAAATTTCCGTTATTTTATTCAAAATGAAAAAAAGTGTATTGTTATTATTTGCGAAACCAGAAGCCGGCCGAGTTTAGGATCTTCGAAAATATTCTTTTCTCTTCCAAAACAAGACGATAGGAGAAAAGCCTGGTGTGCTGCCTATTATTGTTGTGAAAACCATTTTGATGTAAGTTTTTATGTTTTATTCCAATAGGCCTTTTCATCATGTGACAAGCGCAAGCGCAGTCGCCATGTTGAAATGGCGGCAATTCAAAAGTTTCGTACTGTTTTGATCGACAATGGCTGGGAATGCAGTATTATCTCCCCAATTAAATCATTTATTGGAAAAACTCGTTGATGGTGCTTCACTAATTTATAATTCAGTTGAAGCCCATAATTGTACGCAATTAAAAAGGTAGCTTAAATGTCATGGACGTCTTTAAAAAGGAAAAAGAAGTGAGCTGATTGAGAGGTTAGGCATCATTACTTCTTTACTATACAAAAAGTATCTATAATTTTATTCTAATTAGGCCTACCACATATATACAATTGTTATATTGATTAAAATGTATTGTATTTAAATGATTTATAGCGTGTATCACTCTTACATACTCCATAACAACACCGCTACTTCGTTCCTTTTCGTACTGATATGATTATAATGATCGATTAAAAAAACCTATTTGCTAATTAAGGCACTTTTTTCTTTATTTTCGTATTTCTTTCCTTCAATAACTAAACTTTCTTTAGTATTTTTTTTATTTTAAATATGTGTTTACAGGCCCTTTAACATGCTTGTTTACAAAAAACAGTACGAAAAAATGGCCGATACTGACGCATGCGCACAAAAAAATTGTGATGAAAAGGCCTATTGAAACTATTTAGGTAGTCTGGCTGTGTTTTAGTGTAAAGTCTAAAAAGCATTTCGCATTTTAGCATTTCGTTAAAATCGATACGATTGTCGATATCGATAGTTCCTAAACAGACTTGGCATCCATGTTGAATTTGATTGGTTAGGGGAGTGGCGGGCTATTTAAATTACAATGATAATTAAACCTTAAATAGAAAAGTAAGGGGTTTGTATTTTTCCGTGTTATTTAGCAGGTTTTGCTTAATTGTGTTTCTACTTTAAATTTTTACACACAACATTATCAATATCAATTGAGTGAAAATACCCTATTGTGGGCATCTACGGAGGATGCACTGATGAGGCACCATCAATTATTTTTTCATTTAATTGCACTGATATAAGAGGTGATAATGCTTGTTGCCCAGCCATATTTATAAAATGTGCCCAAAACCTTTATTTTGCCGTTTTTAACATGGCGGACGCGCTTGTTCTAAGCATACCCTTAAAATGCCTATTAGGGGCCTATAATTTTTAATTATGAGGTTGGTGCCAGCAAACTCATCGTTTTTATTTTATTTAAATTTCATACTCGATGGATCTGCTGACACCAACCTCAAAAAAAAATTGTAGGTCCCTAATTTGTTTCGTACTTACTTTTGATTTCGTTTTTGTTCGTTAATTTAGGGTATATACAGTAAGGACCAAAATTTCGGAATATGTCTAGAATGTGCCGCTGAATCCAAAAATGCAATAATATAAAGAGTATTCCATTAACAAAAATATTTATGATCTAATTCTCTCAAATGGAACATCCTGTATAAATGGCGTAAGTGTTAAAAAATGCGGCATTTGGTAAGTTACTAGACGTGTTTCGGCATTTTATCCAAAATTAATTACCTGAACTTAAGATTCGAATTTATTCAGGACTCTTGGTCCTCACTGTATAAAAAATCTTATTCTAATTTTTAGTTTTAACCAAAGACTGAAATATTGTTTTGTCATGTGTAGTAATAGGTTTATTATAAATATTTTTTATTTTTTATTTTGTTAAATTGGACCAAGGTCTTGGCATGTTCTTCCTTTGATACCACCCCCGTAGCTCGCATCAGTAGGCCAGGCCGTTACAATTACACGTATTAGTACATATAATAAAAACTTCTGAACCGATTTTGATAAATTCTTTACTCTTCCATAGGGTAAAATAAATAAAAAAATGCGTGGAAAAAAATACATACATGCAGTCACCTACAAACATTTTGTATAGTTGTTTGGAAGCCCCAATAGATTATTGTATGTGAATATTTTGTAATTCCGATAATATTACATATATACGCGTCGAATTAATATCTTTTTTTTCGATTAAATATCTAATTTTGTTAAAAAATATATGAGCCTATCTGCGTCGCAGTTACATTGTTTGTTTAATTAAAGTAACTTATAAGTGGAAACAAATTCAGTCATAATTAAACGTTATCTACTTGCCAAAATCGTCGCAATTATGTTCGAATATTTATATAATTTATCTTTTTTTAAGTACTGGCTTACAAGTTAACAAATGGTTCTCTAAGCAAAGTCTTGCCAAAAGTTCCCATTTTAGTGCAGGAACTTGCCAAATAAATTGGTTAACCTCGGAATGAAAGATAATAAGTTGTAAACTTGTATAGGCCTTTATTATGGCATACTACTAGTTGTTCAAAAATATCTTAAGACGCGGACAGTCTTAAGATATTTAATGTCAAAAGTCAGATAATTTGTTTTTTGGCAAATATCTCGCTTCCTATGTCTTAATGATACTTGCATTGATTATAAAAATTGTAGAGCATAAATATTTCTATAAATTTTGTTTAAAACTTTTTTTATCCTTTTTTATGATGACCAGAGGGGCGCTTTTGCCATACATATTATAATGCAAGATCAAGGCGTGATCCGGTAAACAATACGTCATATAAAGGTAATTAATCACTAAAAAACCATTATTATTAATAAATTGCATTATTTATTTATTAATATATTATATTTAAATAACATTTTTCATTTATCAAATACATTCTTTCAATAGTACTTACCTACTTTCTGCAATTTAAAATTATGATCCCGATGAGGAACGTGCATCTGAACCCGAAATCCTTATCGACTTAGAGACAAATATCTTTGACAACGAATGATAAAAATTTAAAAATTTTGAGCGACCGAAAAGTATTTCACCAAAAAAAATTCAATAAGTTCTCGTTTGGCTACTCGCCTGGAAAGCTTCTAAAAAATGAAAACCCCCTTTCGTGTTCAAAAAGGAAGAAATCAATCCTTTAAAACTTGTAAAACATATTAAAAAAATATATATATTTACACGAAGTAGGTATAAGTATTATTAAACGAATATAATTAATAAATAAAAAATATTAAAAAAATGTATTAATTAATAAGTAATGTAAATTATTCAAACTTATGTACATTTTAGTAATTAATTAATATACTTTATAACAGTCTTTCTCAAAGTGGGCGATAACGCCCCCTTGTGGGCGCTGGAGGCCTAGAAAGGGGGCTTAAGGGCCCCCTAAAAAAAAATTGGGGGCGCTGATGTGTTTTAAGGGGGCGGTGGGTGATTTTTAACTTCAGCTACTTCATATTTCAAAATTCACTGAAATTAAAATCCTTCTTCTACACAACATCCATTTATTAGTTTATATTTTTATCCTATTTTATTGTATAAATATAAACTAAAAATATATTAAATATTTAATATTTTTAATGCGTTCACAACGCTATTTATATCTTTAGATATTTTGTAATAGGTATTAAACACTGAAAGATATTCGTGTCTTTGGTCGCGGTAAAAGGTTCCCCCCGAAGCCGTATTAAAAATAGGAAATTGTTTGCGGGTTGCGGCCAAAACTGGCACTTGCCCAAGCGGGTTTTTTTGATGTACCTAATCTAGTAAGGTTCAATATAATTCACGTTTGGCGCGAAAAATATTGTACGATTTATTTGTGCAAGTCTGTATTAGTCCGTCAACGTTCGTCGGTCCGTCTTTGCGGAGTACAGGTGCCCAAATACACAGCCGCGGCTCGCGACCGGCTGGCGACGGGGGGTGACTAAATTTCCCCCTTCCGAACGATTGTTAAAAAAAAACGAATCGGGGCGCTAATTCAAAAAATTAATTCCCCCGTTTTCAATGGATTCGAATTTTTAAAAACCACTTTTGATCGCTCTGCGATAAAAAAAAAAAAAAACCAAAAATTTAAAGATTCGTTTCTTTTTAAAAGGGCACTAAATCAGAAGGGGGGCAACTAAAAATTGGTAATTCGGTATTTTATTTATTTATTTATTTACAACTTTGGGGTACTAAAAAAACGGGTTCCCCAAAAAGCATCCATTTTTACATTATGGTATTATTTATGGAAATTTAAAAAAAAATAGTGCAGTACCTAAAATATCTTAAAAATAATACATATTGTAAATATGTAATTAGATTTACAAAAAATCGTGCATTTTATTCCCCGTTAATGGGGTGTTGCGTCCTAAATTTGTTCTTTGGAATGGTATTTTAAAAAAATTCCCCAATTTCTAAAAATTTTCTTAAAATGAAAATTTAAAATTTTTTAAATGTAAAAGGAGATGGGAGTCTATTTGATAAATTAATAAGACGGCAAATCGGTCGTTTTTTTTCTACGACCTGGCAAATTGGGGGGAGGTCTGTTATACATATTTCGATTTTGTTCACATTACCAGAGGTGTAATTTTGGGAACCAATTTATTCGTATTGTTGGTTCTAGTCAGTTTTGGCTATATACCTATTTGGGGAAATTTAAAAAAACTTTTTTTTAAAATTTTTTTAACTATTCTTTTGAACAAAGACTTAATTTGGAGGTACATTTGTAGGTTTTTTTTAATTATAGTTCTTAAAAGTTTTATTCCAAATATACTTTTTTTAAAAAATAATTTTTCCAAAATGAAATAAATGTAAATCATTTCTTTATTTAAGATAACTATCACATTTTTTATGGAATTTAAAACCGACCGAGCCCGACGGGCATCATAATAAAAAAGAATCTTGCAAACGAATCTTTTTGGGGTTTAAGAATCAAATGAATCGATTCAGTAAAAAGATTCGAACTTCCCACCCCTGGACGTGACGTTTAGCCCGGGGTGCACGCATCGCACTTGCTCGCCCCGCCACTCCGCCCACTACTCCGATTGTCTTAATATTGTAAAGTTGAAATTATTATTTAACCCCAAGTTGATTATTGTTAATTTTGAATAAGAGATACTTATTTTTTTTTTACTTATACTTTAATATTTATAGTGCCTTTTTTTGGGAAGAAAAAAAGGCGTTTAGAATATAGGTGTAATTAAAGTCCAGGCAACACTAATATGTTATTAAGATTTTTTTAAAGGGAAAAAAATGGGGGCGCTGAAACATAACTGAGTTTCAAAGTGGGCGTTAGACGAAATAAGTTTGGGAACCTCTGCTTTATAAGATGCCCATGTATTATTTACCGGGACACACGGTTGATTTTGCATTCTACTATGTATGGCTAAGCACTGCACACTCTCCGCGCTTTATCTCCAAAACGGTTAAGGTTATGAAAAAATGTTTAAAATAAAATTTAAAGAGAATTTTATGCTCTACAATTTTTATACTAAATGCAAATATCATTAAAACCATAGGAAGCGACTTATAAAACAAATTTTGTTACCTTCGTTCTTGAATCTCTTAAGACGAGGGCACGAGATTTGATGAGA
>JAHBCN010004981.1:0-59330 GCA_019359885.1 Listronotus oregonensis | reverse complement strand
AATTTTTTTTTGATCTTAAGTGATTAATTGCAAAAAATATTATAAATCAGATATTTTTCCGTCATTAAACAAGTTTTATTATAAATCCGATATAGCCCCACTTCTATATACTCGTAGTTACCTTTTCTATTATTACGGGGGAGTTTTGTCGGAATTCCATATTTTAATTAAAATATTAATAATAATAATAATAATTTGGTTACGGAAAAGACCTTTTTTATTTAAATTAGTGACTAAATTACAATGCTTTTAAAAAACATAATTTATAAAGCTACCGAGAGTTTAAATTTTACCAGGTATATGTGTTTGTTTTAAATTAAAAGAACTAATTAAACTAAAATCAAAATTGCACAAGTAAATTTTAATGTATGTTAATATATAGGGTGTAAATAAATAAATGCGAGAAAATTTAAAGGGTAATTCTTAGGTTAATTTAAAAAAAAACTTTATATGAACGTATGTCCTAAAAGTCCTATCTTTTGAGATACAAAACATATGTTTTCTTATAATATTTGTGAAACCTCTGTAGATATTTTAGTAAAATTTGGTATGCATTATTAGCATCAAAAGGCTTTTTCTGACGTTTACCTATTTGTTTTTATTTGTACCAGTGGCGTTCGTGCGGGTACGCTACTGTTTTCTCCGAATTTTTTTTTGTAATTTCATTTATTTTAGAGCAAATTTGGTCTCCTGAATTTTTTTCGTCCGACGTTGCGTATTAGATTAAAAAAAAGTTCAAATGCGACTTATTTTTTGTTGTTTTGTACCAAAGAAAAAGCAAATAAAAAATTACAAAAAATGTTGGAAAGAAATAACCACCATTATACAATAGTCAATACGTCAGCGCATTTGTCTACGAATCCGATAAAAAATTCCGAAAAAAAAACTGAATCTTTACCACCCTGTATAACAAAAGGACTTTTAGGACGTACGTTTATATAAAGTTTTTTTTAGAATTAACCCAAGAATCACCCCCTGAATTTTTTGGCACCTATTTTTTTATTTTTTAAGTACTTAAGGTTTATTTACATTTTTACCTTACTTAACAAAAAACATATAAAGGTAATTTGTTCTTTAAAAAACAATAATAAGAAGATAGCCCTAAATCAAATTCATTTTTTAAGATTTTGATATTAGTTAGACGGCACTAAAACGAACTGTCTGCAGAGATCTGCAAGGAATACAAAGTACGAACAGATATACTCCGAATTAAAGACAATTTATATATGGTGTACATTTAGTTCTGTAACTATTATATATTTTTGTATTATTGCAACCAATACTCTTTATTAAATATGCTTATAAAAAACTTGGGATTTTTTAAAAACAATTTAATATCATTTAGATTAGTGTTATATTTTCATTTTTAAAATATAAATTTGCAAATTATATATTACAATTATTTTTATTAGATCTTCGCTATCGCTGCTCTTTTGGCAGCTGCCACCGCTGCTCCAGCTGACCACCACCAAGCCACCTCTTTTGCTTCATTTAACGACAATCACAACTCCGTCCACCATGACCAATCCGCCGTTGCTCCAGCTAAATACTCTGCACCAACTGCATCCTACTACGCAGCCCCTGCCGTTGCTAAAGTCGCCATCCCCGCCGTAGCCAAATTAGCTGTACCTGCTGCAACTTCTTACTACAGTGCTCCTGCACCTCAATACTCTGGTCACCAATACCGCTCCATCAGTAACCAAACTAGTTCTGCCAGTCGCTAAGTTTGCACCAGTATCCTATGCTGCCCCCGTAGCTAAATACAGCGCTCCTTCATCTCACTCAGCCCACCAAGAAGAATACGCTCCAGCCAAATACGAATTTGCTTATGCCATTGAAGACCCTCATACTGGTGACTACCACTCCCAGGAAGAACATCGTGATGGAGATCATGTTGTAGGTCAATATTCCCTCCATGAAGCCGACGGTACTGTAAGAATCGTAAAATACTCCGACGAAGGTCACGGCTTCAACGCTGTCGTAGAAAGGCAAGGACACCCCACTGAAGCTCCAGCTGTTTACAAGAAAGTTATCGCTGTAGCAGCTCCCCACTACGAACACCACCATTAGAAGATTTTCTATAAATTGAACGTTTATATAGTCATTAGCTAAATTAGCTAAGTTTATTGTATTTATAAAATGTTATTTATTTATTTAATATAAAATATATTTTGCAAAATTAAGATATTTGTGTTATGTTTTTACTCTGATAGTTTATATCAAGAAAAATGTTTTTTATGCTTTTTTCACTTTTAAAAAGAATATTTAAATAGTTTTTAGAAAATTGTGACAATCCTACTAAAAATAAGTGTGTTTCGTTTGCGTAAAAGGAAATATTTTTTTTAAGAAAGAATATACAACTGTTACTTTTTAATATGCGAAGAAAATCTTGTGATTTTTATTTTCAAATAAATTTTATCTTATAGATAAATATCCTATAATTAATGCATTTTTTGCTTAAAAAAATCTTGAATCCAAAAACAAAGATGCCTTAGAATACATGTAAGGTTCTCTTTATAAGTTATTCCATCGGCCACTGTCGCCACCCTTCCGCTATTAGGATAAAAAAGCAAAAATAAATGGGGAAAAAAACCCGAATAAAGCGCAAAAATGACCCAAAAGGGGGCCTTTTAAAAAGGGGGTGTTGTAAAATAAAGGGGGGTGCCAAAAAACAACCTTTCCAAAAATTTTTTCCATAACCCCTTTTTGGAAAATTGTTTTTAAAAAAGGCAAATAATAAAAAAAAACCTAAATTTCCCTTCCCCCTTTGGGGGGAAAACGCCAGTAAAACCCCCCATCCCTTGGGTATGGGTCGAATCCCCTTAAACCCGTGGGGCCCGTTAGCTAAAATTTCCCAAAAACGTTAATAAAAGGGGAGTCAAGTGGTAGGCGGGCTGGGGGGGCCGTTTGGGAATTTTCTGCATGTTTTTGTGCTTGGACAGCGTTGAGGGAACGGGGGGCTGAAGTGGGCACCCACGGTACTTAGGCTTTCTACAAGCCTTCGTGAGCTTTCAAAAAGATTAAAAAATATTGGGTTTTAAATAAAAAGGTATAAAAATGACAACTTACAGTTTTCTGTGAAAAAGTATATTTAACCGAATATAGCTTTAATAAATAGTTATTCTGGGGAACTATACATTATTTTTTTAGGTCTGGAAAAGTAGTTTAAACGACTCCATCCACTGTGCAATGAGCATCTTAAAATTAAATATTTAAAAAAATTTATAGTAAAATGAATACAGGGTGGCTAAATGAAAATAAGCTAATGTCTTTTTTTTTAAATGCTTGGACCCATTTACGTCTCTTTCGAGGGGGAATAATTTTAAGCATATGGAGCAACCCTATCCGAAACCCCCTTCAAAAAAATTTCCCCCCCCTGAAATGTTTGTTTTCCCCTTTTTTTTTTACCTATATTAAGCCGTTTTAATTTAGTGATTTTCAATATGCAGAGTGTCCAAAGAAAAGAAAAAAAAATCATTTTTGGCGCTTAAAATAATTTAAGTACTAATTAATAGTACAAAAATACGGTGTCTTTCCCTAACTAAAATTTTTTAAAAAAAGGGTTTTTTTCCCCAAAAATCTAAAAATAGAAGGGGGCCCAAAAGTGGTTTCCCCTTTTTGGGGAGGTCATAGTTACTTTAGCTCATTTGGTAGAGCAATTTTTAATGTACAGGGTAGGTCTACTGAATTTAGTTAGAGTTAATAATTTTTATTTACAAAAGTAAAAGGTAAAATAAATAATGTACTTTTAGTAGTACACTAAAACAAAACTATAGGTTTAAAGATGTTGAAAACGGCTACTATTAGCTTCCATACAGAAATAAAGATTTCAATCAAATCTTTCTCGTACGTGTCCGATCACTTAAGAAGTAATTTGATTACATTGAAAATTGAAATTTGGTTTTAAGATCAACCAGTTATAATTGGGCTGTAGTAAACTAATTAATAAAAAAATAATTTATCCAGTTTAAGGCAATTTTGTGAAAAACCCTAATGTTAAAGAGTTAATTTAATAAATACCAACTAAAGTGTCGGTATGTCCATGAAAAGACCTTTAAAACGAATTGCTTTTTGCCACCTCTCTTCATCTTAGATTTTAGAGGTTGGACCATAGATAACCTAACTTTAGATATATAATGGCTTATCGCATTTATGGCAAGTTTACGACCTCTCGCACTAAACAAACGATAGTGTCATTAAGCATGCGTATTTAAAAAGCAGGACCAGTGCCGGACTCAAAAATTTGTATGTCATTAATTAATTTTATGAAATATATTTTTTACATATTTAGATACAAAATTTCCCCTTTTTTTTGCTTTTTATACATATATAAATTATGTTAGGTAGTAATATAAACAATGAGGTAGCAAATTAATATTGCAAAATGTAAATAGAAAAAATAGAGGTAACAAAAGATGGGGTTAATTTCAAGACCCAGTTTTTGTACCGCCGTAAAATGGTTTGGAAACTGTTAGAATTTATTAAACGCGTGACCATCGACTTTCACGGTTTTATGGGCAGTTAAAACGGCGAAGTTTGAACGCTTTTCTTTTATATTTAAAGGGTTTTGCTTTGGGAATCAGTAAAGGGATCGTGTAATACACTGTCACCTGTTGTTTAGGAATAGTTTTTGACTGGACTTTATGGCCGTCAATAAAGGTTTTTGGAGATTGGAACAGACTTATAAAAGAAGGGGTAAAAAAAAATGTTTATACAAATAACGTTAAATTTTTTTTTCTTTGCACCAAAATTTAATTGTTTTTGAAATTTTGCCCATAAAAAGGATTTCTAAACATCTTAAATTATTTATACAAAACGAGCATTTATTTACTGAAGCAGCCTTGCCGTTTGGCAGTCAAAGAGAAAAAAGAATCATAATAACCTTTCTCCGTGGCTCCAACCAACGTGCCGATAGATCGACGGGAGATCCCACAAACAAAGCAGAGCGGTATAATATTCTTTTTACCACCAATGAGCACGTTGGAGGGAAAAAAGTTTATACCGCTATTCTTTCTTTCTTGCACAAATGATCGTTTTCCAGGCGGCAAGAGTCCTCTAGTAGGTATACTCCAAGGAATATGTTTTATTTTAAAACAACTTCCCGACTTTTGATTAATGCAATACATTTTTTTTGATTTTTTTAATCCGGAATAAATAATTATAGTTTTTTTCAATTATGTTTGTCTTACTTGATGAAACAAAAAGTTAATTCTTAGATAACCCAAAAGAGTCATGTTTAGTCGTATTCGCCATTTTTATTATTATTAACTACAACGCATCAGTTGTGAACCAGTACAAAAATTCGTGGCTTTCCATAGCTGTAACATTCCGAAAAAACTTGAGGAATTTAAGGGCTGACAATGGATAAACCTTTTTTTTGATTAAAACAACATCTAAACAAACCAATGTGTTTTACTAGTTCAAAAAACCAGTAACCATGGTTTTTTTTAACCAGTGTTTTAAATATATATTTTTTTAAGTCATCAATTGACGAAGTACGGAACTGGCCGGGACGAAAAATAAAATCGATCTGCTAGTCCGTTCTGCGCATGATTTGGACCGGGAAGGGCTAGGCCCGGCGCACGGACACATTTTTTCGCCCATAAAATCTCACTTTTGAACCGCGCATCTGATACCCTTTACTGATCCATATTGAGGTCTGTGGGTTGGACGCACCTTTGTCAAGGTGTTGCAGCGAGGGATCATGCCTTATCGTAAAAATGTGTTTAAGGGGTTTTCTGGTTTGATATGTTCAAAATATCAATTTTCATTTTTTTGCTAAACTTGTTTTCTAATATGTCTAAAATATAAAGGTTAATGATAATTTTAAAATTCGAAGCCCTAAGAGTTCTGTCGGCTGGATACCTGAGGCCCTTCTATAAAAATGTATGCTTATACAAGTACAGACAAGTAAAAACAAGTTTAGGAAAAAATTGGTGTAGTTATTTACGCTGTAAAATTTATTTTAGTTTTGGTATCGCAAATTAATGATAAGTTAGGATTTTTATAGTATATCTGTACTTGAAACTTTAAACGCGTTTTTCAAACTTTCTTCCTCATATCTCGAGAACGCCTTAACCGATTCACTTTAAAAATTAAGAGTTGATAAAATGATTTATTATTACCCAAAAATTTTAAAATATTTTCATTTTTTTAACAGTAGTTGCAAAAACACATAAAATTCCAAATTTTTTGTTCCAAAGTCTGTCAAAAATTCAATTTTAAAAATTTTCTTTTTATAATAGTTAATTTCATGTATTTAGGCTTAAAGATTAAAACGGCGCCGATATTTTTAGTTTCAAATAAGCCAATCAGATGGTTTCGTGCAGAGAATAAGGGTCCATTTCTTCAAAGCAGGTAGTAGTTATTTAAAAATAACGTCCGTGGTGGCACTACCGCGTTATCTAAAAGGTGCTGTGAAATGCAACATTTGCATGTTTCAGTGCTTGGACAACGTTGACGGAACAACTGGGAAGAAATGGGTTAAACACCGGAAAACCCGGCACTCACGGTACTTTGGTACTTAGGTTTATATATGTATATATAATCCGTAGGATATAATATACATATATAATAATCCTTCGTGAGCTGTCATAAAGATAAAAAAAGGTAACTTCAGAGCGCTGTAACTTCGGTTCTAATAAATATTTTTAGCTAAAAATTCATATGTATACTTTTAAAACACCTATAAATAAATGATAAAAACTCAAACCGTCAAACCAGAGAACCCCCTTAAGTTAAAATAATGGTTTTAGGGGTAAAATTCGCCCTGATCAAAAAAGAAGTATAAGGGTACAAGCGTTTTTTTCAAAAAAAAAATATAACAAATACCCAAAAAATACCCATGCAAGACAAAATATATTGCCCTAGCAAAAATGTTTAAATTGAGATTTTTATACTTAATTGTGGTAAGCATACGTTAATATAATACCAATAACAATACAAATTATATTAATAATATGGCATGCCTAATTAAAATATAACCAAAAGCGTTAGGGTAATTTGTAAATTAATTATTTAATCAGTCATTTTGTATGATCTAATTTTTCTAATATCGATGCTAAGCTGAATTTATATGACATAACACGACCTTGTCAATAATTTTTTAATTAATGGGTTTTCGTGTGTCCCACATTTTATCGCAAATGCAATGTCAATGATTATTTAATATAATTTTAAACTAGTGCATATTATAATTTTGTAGTATACAAAGTTAACTGATAAAGTAAATTGTTGCCACCACCTAAAATAATTATGTGGTGGCCCAGTGAATGTAAAGATATTGGACAGACCAGATACTTTTTAGGTATATAAACAAGAGCAATTTTTTTTTAAAGCACTTCAAAGTCAAATTGCTTTAGATAATAAAATATTTTAAAATGTTCAAAGTAAGTTAAAAAAATAATTTAGTAGTTAGTGTTTTTCTTCTAAGTGTTGTTCATATGTGACGGGTTCATTTTTTACAGACTTTTTTTAAAATAATAATTATTTAAAAAAAATATTTGGTATATTTTTGATCATTCTGTGTAATTAAATTTAAATTAAAAACCCTTTAAATCAGTGATTTTTATGTCCCAAATAAAATAATAAATGTCCTATTTAAAAAGTTTCCCATAGTAAAAAACCATGATCTGTTCTGTAATGAGTTTTTATTGTTTTCTAATTGATTTGTTTATATGGATATTAATTTAAGGTTATTTTGGGTTAATATTTTAAATAACTTTAATTTTATATCAACAATCAAAGATGTTTTTTTTATTTCCTTTTAATAGTTTAAATTAATAATGTAATTAAACATCTTATAATTATTGTTCCGATTACATTGATTTTAAATGTCATATACGTGTTACAAAAATATATTTTAGCCAATTCACCAATTATGGTGGATCCTCTAATTTTTAAATATATATAAATATTTAAAATTAGAGGATCAACCATCATTGGTGAATTTAAATATATTAAGTAGTTCTAGTTATTAAATTGTCAGCAAAATTCTAATCCTTAAATAATAAAAAACCTCTTTAGTATTTGTGACTTCTAACATTTTTTGACTCTTGTAAAGCTTTCGTTGGTTAAATAGATACAAGCACTTTTTTTATTAAATAATAAAATCTTTCTAGCCTTGCAGTAAACATTTTTCTATTTTATTAATATAGTAATAATTATTTTAACGCAAGTTAAAAGTATAAAACATTACTGCGGTATTCATGTCATTTTTATCTTTTTTAGATCTTCTCCATTGCTGTGCTTTTGGCAGCTGCCACCGCTGCTCCAGCTGACCATCAAGCCACTTCTTTTTCTTCATTTAACGACAACCACAACTCGGTCCACCATATCGAATCCGGCGCTGCACCAGCTGCATCCTACTACGCTGCCCCTGCCGTTGCTAAAGTCGCCATCCCGGCCGTAGCTAAATTAGCTGTGCCTGCTGCTACTACTTACTACAATGCTCCTGCTCCCCAATACTCTGCTCCAGCATCCCACGTATATGCTTCTCCCACAGTAGCTAAAGTTGCTGTGCCAGTCGCTAAGTTGGCCCCAGTATCCTATGCTGCTCCAGTAGCTAAATATGCCGCTCCTTTATACTCAGCCCACCAAGAAGAATACGCTCCAGCTAAGTACGAATTTGTCTACTCCATTGAAGACCCTCACACCGGTGATTTTCACTCCCAGCAAGAACATCGCGATGGAGACCACGTTGAAGGTCAATATTCTCTCCACGAAGCCGATGGTACTGTAAGAATCGTAAAATACTCCGACGATGGACATGGTTTCAACGCTGTCGTAGAAAGGCAAGGACACCCCACTGAAGCTCCAGCTGTTTACAAGAAAGTTATCGCTGTAGAAGCTCCCCAATATGCCCATCACCATTAAAAATTTTGCTATCAAAGCAATATGTATATAGTTAGTGTATTTATAAAATGTTATTTATTTATTTAAAACAAAGAAATATATTCTGCAATACCTGAAATCTTGATTTTGATTTTACTTTGATTTTTCTGAAGAAGAATTGGTTACCTATTTATTTTTTTGTAAATAACCATAATCTATACTTATATTATAAATAGTGATGATCAAAGCAAGACCAAGACCAAGACCGGGCTAGTCTTGGTCTTGGTCTTGGTCTTGCAAGTCTGGTCTTGGTCTTGGTCTTGCAAGCCAAAAGAAGGTCTTGGTCTTGCGGCAAGAGTCTTGCTGGTCTTGCTTTTTTTAGTAGTTATAATTAAAACTAAGCAATCTTGAATAAAATATATTTTCTTAATACCTAATAATAAATAAAGATGGAGACTCTATTTTTGCATTAAATTTTTAAAATATACTAATTTTAACCTTACATGTACATTTACATTATTTTATTAAAAAGCATATTTTAATGTAGGGGTTTATTTATAGCGGTCGATATTTAATTTAATTGAGACACAACCTGCTTTTATACTTTTGGTGGCATATAGAAACATTTAAGTGATAAGAACTATTTAAATTTTCTTTGAAAAAGCTTATATAATTAAAGCAAATACAAAACTGTGTACTGTGTGAGCAGAAAAAGTCATAAAGACTTTTAATTTCAAGCGGATGTGAAATTTTCCTGAAAATGATTCTGATAACATTGGTTTCTAATTAAAAAAAAAAGTTATTCAAAAAAATTTTAGTTCATATAAACTATTTATCTTCATATTAGTTTAACATTTGCCGTACAAAGTTTGTATAAATAATTTATAAATATCCTGCATATACAAGGTGGCTCAATAGTGTGACAAAGCTCGATATCTCTAAAATCGTTCCTGATAGTGAAAAACTGAACATACAAAAATTACAGAAAAAAAAGGCGAAAATGTAAAATTATTTTCTATTTCAAAATTTTTCGAAGGATCCACTGCCCCTCAAGAAAACTTTTAAGCTAAAATAAAAAATGTATAGCAAAAAATTCATAAAAAAATAGCCACCTTGTATATTATGCTAAAAATAGTTGAACTGTCATATATAAACAATGTGGACGTATAAAATTTTAAAATATTATTTTCGGTTTTGACAAAAATGAACTCATCATTATTTTTTGGCATTGTTTTGACTTTTTCGTCCAAACCGGAGGTAATATTTAAATTTTATTTATATAAAAAGTATTTCTATATAACATGACAAATATATTTTTGTTAATCCATTACTGTTATAATTATATCTTAGTTTTAAAAAGCAATCTAATGGTGCCACTTCTTACAGTGTAAAACAAAAATAATGTATTTCTGGATTTTGAAAATCTTTGATGCACTCTTTAAGTGGCATCACTAGATAGCTAATTAAAAAAAACATTAGAAATATGAAACTAATTTTAAGCTTCCATAACTTTTGTACTCCTAGTTTTTCTCTGTCGTGAACGGTTTCGAAGATATCAAGCTTTGTCAGACCATTAAGTCATCATCTCATATTTTTTAAACATGTGATGGAATTTACTCGTTATCGTTGTAAAAAAACTGTATAAAAGAATAAAGTGATCGATTTGATTATAATTTTATTCAAGAACCCTGTTATTTATTAAATAATCACCTTTTTAAGCAGTTCTCGGCACATTTTTTGTTATGTCTATATAAAATACCTTTGTGTATTGAATATAAAAATTAAATATAAAAATATTAATTTTTTTTTGCAGAAGTGCAAGAGTCTTGCAGGTCGGTCTTGGTCTTACGTAGTCTTGCACTCCCCGGTCTTGGTCTTGGTCTTGGTCTTGCAAGCGAAAAGGCGGTCTTGGTCTTGGTCTCGGTCTTGGTCTTGCTGCAAGACCAAGACCAAGACCGCAAGACCAAGACCGGTCTCGCTCCTCACTAATTATAAAAATAATGATTTGATTGTTTTTTGCATTAAATGAGCTTTGAAAATACTAGACCGATTTAAAAAATTCTTTTGCCATAAGAATCCCACATTATCCCTGATGAACATTGGCTAGGAAACTCACCCCCTAAAGGGAGAGAATGGGGGTAAAAGTTTGTATTGAACTTCATTATTTTTGGACATAAAAGTATAAAATTTGGTATTTAGGCTTTTGATTATGATTAAACATGATCTGATTTAATGTTTTTTAGATTACATCTGTTGGGGAAGTTAAAATGGCTATGGAAGTTATATGTACAGAAAAATTGTCATTTTTAAAGTTGTCAATATGGGAGTTGGTAATTAGACTTCTGTTTACCCATAAAAATAGCAAAGAAAGCATTTTAGGACACTTCTCTTCCCCTAAAAGGGTAGAATGGGGGAGGAGGGGTAAAAGTTTGTTTGGAACATCGTCATTTCTGGATTCATAAGTATAAAAATTGTTATATAGATTATCAATTACGATTAAAAATTATCTGTTTTAAGATTTTTGAAATTATATTTCTGGTGACGCAAAAAAATAGGAAACGTCAGCTAGAAAGTATTTTAGAAAACTTTTCTTCTAAATGAAGGGTAAAAGTGTAGATCGATCTTTATTATTTCTGGACTTAGAAGTATGAAAATTGCTATGTGGGCTATTGATTACGATGAAAAATTATCTGTTTTAACATTTTTGGTCGGAAATCAGACGCATTCCTTGGGGAGGGTGACGAGGGAGGAGTTAAAAGGGTGATGAAAATTTGTATTAAAAAATTGTAATTTTTCTTGTTGTAAATATGGGAGTTGGTAATGAGGCTTCTGATTACCCAGAAAAATAAAAGACGTCAGCTAAGAAAGGATTTTAGAAAACCCCCTAAATGGGTAGAATGGATTGGACTTAGAAGTATGAAAATTGGTATGTAGGGTATTGATTATGATTAAAAATAATTTGTTTTAAATTTTTAAATTTACATTCCTTGAGGGGTTAAAATGGGGATAAAAGTTTTATAAAAAAATATTATTTTTGAAGTTGCTAATATGGAAGTTGATAATATTGTGCTTATATTATCCAGAAAAATAGAAGACGTCAGCTTAGAAAGGATTTTAGAAAACTTTTCCGTAAATGGGTAGAATTGGGGAGGGGGGTGAAAGTTTGTTTGGAACTGCATTCATTTTACAAAATAATAATGAATAAAATGTGATAAAATATAAATAGCTCAATTGCACGACGCGCCCTACACCGCGTAGTGTGTGACGAAAGACAAGGCGCGGGGAGCGTGATTTGATGTGACGCGATGAAGTGGGAGGGGAGAAAGAAGCAATATTCCGCAAGAACGGGAAAAAAAAAACAAAATATCTAAAATTGTTTAGCCCACGCGAGGAGCCGCGGGCAAAATGCTAGTATAAAAATAAAAAGTTTTATTTCCTGCCACTACGAAAAGATATTAAACCTGACAATATATCGAAAACTAAAAGTTTTTAAAAAAGACAATATTATACAAACTTGCCCCTATTTTTAATGCTTAATAAAATAAAATTATAAGATTTGGGACTATATATTAAAAAAAAAGATTTTAGTAGTTCTATATTTCTTTTTTAATTTTATTTTTTGAGCACACTGTAATAATAGCTAATAAAGTATTGTTACTTATCTGTTAAGTTTTTTTCATCAGGAAATTCAACATAAACTAAAATAGAAAGGTTTTTTTATAGCAAGAATTAATGATTATTTTAGTGCCTGCCAACGTCATTTTTAAGTAAAACAAATAATATGTCAAAAACGCTAAGACTTAGGTATAGGATGTGATACATGAAATCTGCCTGAAATTTTGTGTGTTACTGAAAAACATAAAAATATATAGGGTGCTTTATTTAAATTCGACAAATTGACATACATAAGTATAAATTCAAATTCTCTTAATTTTCTTATATATAATTTTCTATAAATAGATCATTGTAGATTCCGGTGGAACAAAGAATACAGAGATTGTCTAGGGTCCAATACGATCCTTTAATCGTTTATTTAAAATTTTAAGTTTTTTTTTAAGTCCTTGTTATTTATAACTATTTTTCTTTGACTTTAAGTTACACTTTCGTGATCCAAAAAGTTATTTTTTAACGGTAAAATTTCGATTATCTGTCTAAAAAAAATCTAGGAATGTTTATTTAAAAAAAATAACAATGCAAACTGTACATTTATAATTAAAACCATATATTTTTACGTTTTTTTTTTAAATATACTTAGTAAGGAAAGCACATTTTTAAAACCCCAGGGACTTTATTCATTGTTTATGTAAATAAGTAAAGAGTTTCTATTTAAATACTACTTTTTTACTTTAATCTAATTTAGTTTATAGTCGTGATTTTTTTTTCAAAAACTACATTGACGTACATGCGCCCCTCAACCCACGCTTTGATCCAGTCCGTCTTAAGAAGGTAAAGGCTCAGCGCTTTGTCGCCACTGTTAAGGTATGTTTCCTTCCACGCGGCCGCCGCATGCGGCTAACGCACTACGTAAGCGGTAAAGCACTCCTACTAATGTTTTTAAATGTGCCTGGTTTCTTCCAAGCGGCCGTCGTATGCGTGCGCTGTCAACGACTGCGATTGATGCGACTAGACTGCTGAAGAAGCAGTGTAGACGCAGTCGTGTCTGTGTGGAATGTCCGGTGTTTTTTTTTAATTGTTAAAAATTGAAACTTTATTTTTTAAATGAGATCCTGGATTCTCTATCACGTATTTTAAGAGCTTTTAAGATCCCAAATCCAATGATGTTTCGCACTTATTCAAAAAAATCAGTTTAATGTTTTCCCAAGATCCTGCCAAAAATATATTGTCTGACTCTCTCTAACATGGTTTGTTATGAAAATTGCCATTAATATAAATTTTTAGAAATAAGGCAATACATTATTGGTTTTGGGAACTTAATGGCTCCTAAAATACATAATTAAAAAATCCAGGGCCGTATTTAAAAAAAAAAAAGTTGATGATGACAGCTCAAAGACGAAACGTCGGTGTATAAATCTAATAACACTATCTTGTAGAACAGAAAAAGTTGAATGAAAATGTAAAAGTTATTTTGTTACATCGATTCAAATAAAGTCATAAAAAAAAAAAAACGAAATTGGAATAATGGTTTTTTCCAAAAGTAAGTATTTGAAAATTTTAAAGTTCTAATGGCATTTTGATTCATCATATTGCGCAACTTTGCCTTCCTTTAAGACCCCGTATTTCTTTTTTTTAGATCCTTATAAGACTCGAATTTGGTACACCCTGTACAGATTTCCCTTTTAAACAATGGAAATTTTTCCCTGGGGTTATTGGATTTAACTCTGTTGTCTGGCTCGGACTTTATTCGTCTTTTATTAAGTCAAGAATAAAAAAACTCTGCTTTTTTAGTCTAAAATATTTTCTAAATTTTCTTCATCCTGTTGCAGATGTCGATTTATTAATGTAGATAACGACCCTCATTGCGTCTTTGCTGAAATATTGGATCTATAGAGGCATTGCTATCGACTCTTACCAAAGTTATTCCCTTTTAAAAACAAATTTTTTTTTTTTTTTTTTAAAAAAAAAAAAACCAGTATTTGCAAATACCCATATCCCGAAAATAATTGTGCTACCTGATTTATTTTTCTTTATAACTTTTAATGTAAATTTAAGTTTTGTTAAAAATTTAAAAAATGCATTTATATTATCAATAAAGGTAGTTTAACCTCTATATCTGTTAGTTTAAATAACACTTGGTTAACTTCAGTTAATATTAAGGTAAGCTCCGGAAATTTTAAAATTAAGTTACTCAGTACCCTACTTATTTTAATAAAATAGAGGTATCTACTCGTCATAACAAATTATATTAGCATTTGTTAAATTACGTCATAAATCATAAGACATTTTTTCAAAATCTCCAAAATTTAAAACCAAATTTTTAATTTATAATTGAATGTTTTTTTTTCAATTTTCACCATAACTTTTATTTTTAAAATTTTTTAATGATTAAATCCACCACGAAAATAAAGAAAACATCTTTATATTTCTGATTTAAATAGAATGTACTATGTCACGTAGAAGATAAATTAATTTGTATTATTAAATGATCAAAAGTTCAATATCACCAACGCTGGTCCAAATTTACATGACATAACCCGACCTTGCAAATACATTTTTAATTAATAAGTCTTCGTGTGTGTCACATTTTACCTTTAAACTAGTGCATATTATAATAATGTTATAGGTAAAGTAGTATAGGCGAGATAGTAAATCGCCACCACCCATAACTATGTGGTGGCCCAGTAAATGTGAACATATTTGGTAGGCTGGGTACTTTGGGTATATATATAATATATATATATATAATAAATAATATTTATTATATAATATATAAAATTAAATATATTAAAATATATTTATATATTATATAATTTTAATATAATTATATTAATAATTTTTTAAAAATAATATATATATATATATATATATATATATATATATATAATATATATATATATATATATATATATATATATATATATATATATATATATATATATACAAGAGTTATTTTTTTATCACATCAAAGTAAACTTCTTTGGAACAATATAATCAAAATGTACAAAGTAAGTTAAACATTTTGATAAGTGGTTAGCTTTTTTCAGAGTGTTCACTGATGTTACTTATTATTTTTGACAAATTTAACATCGATCTTATTTTTGTTGTTATTTGTATAATCAAACATTTTTAAATAAAACAATATTATCATTTTACTTGCCCGTTTCCTATTTTGACCGGATTTTATGACTATTTTTGTGACTTACATATTCGGGCATTGATCGCCAGTTATTAACTGAGTTAGTTACAATGTTTTTTCAAGTTTGTTTTATGTATATTTAGTTGCCTATATTAAAATTGTGTTTTAAAAAATCATACATAAATGAGAGCTATTAATGAATGATTTATATACATTAATAATACTCATAAATAAACGATCACCGAAAAAAAAAATGATAATCGCAGTAATCTCAAAGTTTTTTTTTTAACATCCATCTATAAAAAAATAACAAGCATTAAAAAATATATTTTTTTTCGGTTTTGCTCTCTTCTAGAAAAAAAAACTTTTAGATGACGCATCGGGTTTTTTAAATAGTAGGGTAACCAATAGGTCGGTTTAAATTTTAGTAATTTCAGCACTGCTGTCAATTATTATCTTTATTGAATATTTAAAAAAAACTACGTTAATTTAAAGTGTAAAACACTACTGCGACATTTATGTCATAAATTTTTTTTTATAAAGAATTTCAATATGACAATTTATTTTAGATCTTCTCCATTGCTGTGCTTCTGGCAGCTGCCACCGCTGCCCCAGCTGACCACCAACCCACTTCTTTTGCTTCATTTAACGACAACCACAACTCGGTCCACCACATCCAATCCGCCGCTGCACCAGCTGCATCCTACTACGCTGCCCCGCCGTTGCTAAAGTCGCCATCCCCGCCGTAGCCAAATTAGCTGTACCTGCTGCTACCACTTATTACAATGCTCCTGCCCTCAACACTCTGCTCCAGTCGCTCACGTATATGCCGCTCCAACAGTAGCCAAAGTTGCTGTACCAGTCGCTAAGTTGGCTCCAGTATCCTATGCTGCTCCAGTAGCTAAATATGCCGCTCCTTCATACTCAGCCCACCAAGAAGAATACGCTCCAGCTAAGTACGAATTTGTCTACTCCATTGAAGACCCTCACACCGGTGACTTCCACTCCCAGCAGGAACATCGTGATGGAGACCACGTTGAAGGTCAATATTCTCTCCATGAAGCCGATGGTACTGTAAGAATCGTAAAATACTCCGACGATGGACATGGTTTCAACGCTGTTGTAGAAAGGCAAGGACACCCCACTGAAGCTCCAGCTGTTTACAAGAAAGTTGTCGCTGTAGCAGCTCCCCAATATGTCCACCACCATTAGAAAATTTTGCAATTAAAGCAATGTATGTGTATATAGTCACTGGCTAAATTAGCTTAAAATGATGTACTGTTAAATTGTTATTTATTTATTTATTACCAAATATATGCTGTCATATTTAGAAATTTGTTTTATCTTTTATATTGACACTAAGAAGGTACATTTTTTCCTCACTTATTAACTTGCGCAAAGTAGGCTTTTTCCCACATTTAATTTTTTTCATATAGGGACAGTTTACAAAGGCTACTAATGTGTTATAAATGTAGAAAATTTTTATTTCATTCTTGCAGGAAAGACTTTGTTGCACTAGTGCAAAAAAGACTTGGTTACACTAGGCAATGTTTAAAAGCCAGCATTTAATGCACAATTTTAATTATTTATTAACAAATAAACAAGTCAACACTATGTTTTCTTGCATCGATCTTACCATAGGTTATTCGGACCATAAAGTTGATGGTTCTACTTCTGTTGACTTTACCCGCGCTGAGATATTAGAGAAAAACGAAAAATGTTCCTGATTTAATAAAACACTTTCTGAAGCACTTACGTAAATTAAAAACACAAAAAAAGCAAGTCCTTTTATTCTCAACAAGCCTAGCTCGGTGAGATTTTATAAAGCAAAAAGGCCGATTACCTCCTTCATTGGCCAAGACCCTTTAACGAGAATCCACCTGTACCACCCTTTAAAAATTAGTGCTTAAAATATAAAATCCAAAATCTTTAAGGAGCTTAGCTTAGCTTTTTCCTGTTTTTCCTAGAGAAAAAATCTATAAAAATAAACATTTTCCATTCCTTTTAAAGTAAAACAAGGTAATAGTAAAAACATTAAAAAAACAAGCTTTTTACATGTACAGGGTGTCCGGTTATAAATGTAACCCCCCATTAACTTTTTTATTTAACGTTTAGAAAAAAAAAGTTTAGCATAAAAGTTTAACTGTTTCAAGTCAATTTTTTAAAAAACTTTTTTACATTTATACAGGGTGTTTTAAAAAGTCTGGACGTGGTGTTACTTTCTTATTTTAAATGAGTTCCCTATTTTTTTATTTAAGATTTGCATTCCTCTTGAAATTCTAAACATATTTTATGTAGCATACTCTATGTCTGACTTTAATGGTTACATAACAAAATGCAAAAAAACTATAAGTTTTATCATTATCACGCGATATTGCTACCTATGTTGATTTTATCAAGTAGCCATGAAATTTGACATATCCGTCAAATAAATACAGGTAGGTCAAAATTTAGCTACTAATTTTATTAAAAATATTAATTATAAATAATGGAAACGTTTAACATAATATAAACAAGCTAACAGTGTAGTCATTTTAACATTTTTATTGCAGTAGATGCTCCACATGACCGTCATTCTGTTCAATGCATTTTCTATAAATTCTTTCCTGTCTATTAACTGCGTTTCGAATAATATACCGTTTATTATTTAAAATTGCTACTTCTTCGTTATTCTTTCCCTAATTTATCTAAATTTAAATTTTTTTCGGCTGATACTTTGCCTTTTAAATATCCCCATAAAAAAGTATCTAAAACTGAGAAATCCGGGCTATTGTTAGGCCAATTTATTGGACCCGATCTACCAATCCATTCTGGAAACATGGCGTTTAAAAATTCTGTTACTGGAGCAACATTATGGGGGGGGGAGCCCCATCCTGCTGCCAGATATTTTCCATATTGTCATTTAAATTATTAACAACTTCAGTTAAAATTTTTAAGTATCTTTCTCCAATAAGAGTTTAATAAAAAAAAATTGGACCAATTATTCCACCATTTAAGACTCCACACCAAACATGTAATGACTGCCTACCAGAATATTTTATTTCACGTATATTACGTGGATTTTGTGATGCCCAAAAATTTGTATTTTTTCTATTATATACCCCATCAGTAACAAAGTTTGCATCATCGGTAAATAATATATGTATTGTGCAAGTAATTTATGTCCCTATTTATGTTGTTTATCATGTTCTGGCAAAAGATAAGACACGCTTCCTTATTGGCATCAGTAAGCCTTTGAACTGGAGATATTTTAAATGGATGATAACTATATTTATGTAACGTGACATTCACTTTCCACTTAGTTTTTTCCAAATCCTTCGAAGCATTTCTAAGCGGATCTTCAGGCTTTTCTGAAATAAAACTAATGCTTTTAAGTATGCAGATATAATAAATTTTTGCCACAAAATTTAAAGTTACTTTTAACTCAAAATAAAAAATTTATGTTTTCCTTTATCGCTCTATATCGCTCTATATATTATGCTGTAAAATTGTTAAACCGTCATATGGAAAAATGTCAACGTAGATGGTTTTTATATATCATTTTCGGTTTTGACAATAATGACGTCAAAACACCCCGGGAAGTGATATTTAAAATCCATTTGTATAAAAATTATTCCTATATGACATGAAAAATATATTTTCTACTTATTCATCTCTTTTACATTTATATTTTAGTTTTAAGAAGTAATCTAATGGTGCCACTTCTTACAGTGTGGAACAAAAAGAATTTTTTTCTGGATTTTAAAAATTTTTGATTCACCTTGTAAGTGGCATCACTAGATAGCTTATTTAGAAAAAAACATTAAGAGTATTAAAGTTATTTTCAGCTTCTTTAACTTTTGTACCCCTAGCTTTTCTCTGTCGTGAACGGTTTCGGAGATATCGTGCTTGTCGGACCATTGAGTCACAATCCTATTATTTTTGAGAGATGTGATTGAATTTACTCATTATCGTTGTTAAAGAACTGTATAAAATAAAAAAGTTATCCATCTAATTTAAATTTTATTAAAGAAACCTGTTACTCATTAAATAATCGCCTTTTTTGGCAGTTCTCGGCACATTTTTTGTGATTTCTGTATGAAATACCTCTGTATATTGAATATAAAAATGAATATTATTATATTTTAAAAAAAGTTGCAGTAGTGCAAGAGTCTTGCAGGGCGGTCTTGGTTTTGCGTAATCTTGCACTCCTTGGTCTTGGTCTTGCATATCCCGGTTTTGGTCTTGGTCTTGCAAGGGTCTTGGTCTTGGTCTTGCTGCAAGACCAAGACCAAGACCGCAGGTTGTGATGGAATTTTTGTCAAATTCTATATTTTCTTTATATGAAAATATTAGCCTACTATTTGAAAGAGACTTGATTTACATAAAACAACTGTTTGTATCTAACTATAAGAAGTCAAATGTAAATTAGCTATATATCCTTATTTGCGGATGATTAAACTTAGAATACATTTTTTCAATAATAAAATCGTAGTTACAAAAATACTGGCATAACAGACCTACTAAAACGTAACATTTATGCTTTAATAAATAAAATAATATGCATCAAAAAAAACTAGTGCTGCCCCCAATTTATAAATTAACAATTTATCCGCAGCTTAAATATTAAAAACATCAAAGAGTTTCATTCTCGCTGTAGATATCAGGATACATTGATATTTTATCAGTAAGTCATACATTTTTATTTTTTTAGTATTAATATATTAAAAATAATTAAATTAAGTATCTAAGTTGAAAATTTGTTTTAAAATTGTTCTGTTGTAATTTAATTATTTGATTAATTTTGTTAACAAAAAATATTAATAATATGCTTACGGTACTGAAAACTGATGAAAAAAAAACCTAGTCGATTTTGCGCCCCCCAGGTAGCTGCGCCCTTGGCGGGCGCCCATCTCGCCACCGCCTAGATACGGCCCTGCTGCCATCTTGGGCGGTCCCCCAAAATGGATTTAAAGTGAAGTCATTTTATTTTTCGTATTCTTCTAAGGAAATCCTTTCATTTGATACATATATCATAGGAGTGCATAAAAAATAACTTGTGACATTACGTCTTAAATTACAAGAAAAGTTATCAAAAATTTTAAATAAAAATTTTAAATAAAAAATTTAGGTTTTAATTTATTGGTTTTTAAATTTTTAGCATAATTTTTATTTTTTTTTTTGAGCCTCGAAAACGGTGTCTAACTTCCTTAGCTTGAATTCACCACAATAATTATTGTGATTTACATTTAACCAGAACGTACTATGCTAAGTTGTAGATACATTTATTCGTACTATTGAATGATCAAAAGTTCAATATCACCAACGCTGGTCCAAATTCACATGACATAACCCGACCTTGTCAATAATTTTTTAATTATTAAGTCTTCGTGTGTGTTACATTTTAACTTTAAACTAGTGCATATTATATTACTGTAAGTAATTTGCCACTACCCATAACTATGCGGTGGCCCAGAAAATGTGAACATATTTGGTGGGTTGGTCACTTTGGATATATATACAAGAGATATTTTTTTAAATCACTTTAAAGTTAATTTGCATTAAGTAACATAACATTTCAAAATGTACAAAGTAAGTTAAAAATTCTGATAAGTGATAAGCGTTTCTTTGAGTGTTCACTGATTTTATATATTTATTTTTTTACAGATACTTTATCTTAATTTTGTCAGTACTTGTATAACCAAACACTTTGGATTTTTTTATGTTTGGACAGTCCACGAAGGCTGCGGCCTAAGAACTAACGTACCGTGGGTGTCTTAAGTGTGGTGAAAGGGAGTTTGTTCACACGGGACTTAAATATTTGGAGACAGGGAGGAGAAGAAAAAACTTCTGCGGGTAGTAGGTTTCATAGTCTGGACCCTCTAGGAATGAAGGAACGGAAGGGAAGTTCGGGGCCTCTCTAGTGGAACTGTAAAAGGATGCATAAAAGTTGCACTACGTGTTGCTCTGTTGGGAGCTGCCAGGGGAGGAATTATACTGGCCAACTATTCTAAGCAGAAACCGTGAAAATACCTATAGAAGGGCGACAGATTTCCCGCTTGGCGGTGGGCAAGAGGAGAAAGCCTCTCTGTAAGCGTGAGATCATTAATAAGACGAACAGCTAGCTCTTCTTTAAATGGAGTCCAGAATGCATAGTGTTGTAGGAGACGCCATTCCCCAGACATGAAAACAATATTGTAAAGAGGGTCTGATTTGGAATATATACGGAGCATACAGATTGGAAGAAGAGAAATACTTTCTGGCTCGAAAGAGGAAGCCAACCAGTTAAGGTTATTTTTAAAAGTAACACCGACAAGATTAAACGACTCTTTGTATTGCAGAACTTGGCCGCTCATATGTAATGGATAAGCACTGGCAGACCTTTTTCGCGACAGCGAACAAAACTGTGTTTTGAACACAGATATCCGCATTGACCGACGCTTGGTTTCCAAATCAGACTTATTGACTGGCTTGAGAAATTAAATGTTAGAGTGGCGGGTACTATTAGCAAAACTATGAATGGGATTGATTGTGGAAGAGAAAAGATCGTTAATGTGTATAAGAAACGGCGTGGGTGCCAGCACTGAGCCCCGGGGCACCCCAGCATTAATTTGGTAGAAGCTGGAAGAATGACCATCTACAGTTACTGATATACGTCGATTAGAAAGAAAACTAAAGAGCCAAGAGCAAAGCTAAGGTGGAAGACCGTAAAAAGAAAGTTTGTTAAGAAGCCTATCATGCCAGATCTGATCAAAAGCTTTGGATATGTCAAGAGCAACGATCTGGGATTCACCCAGGAACTTGTTCTGGTTGTGTTTGTGTTTTTCCCGATACTTTAAAATTTGGGAACTAATAAATTTATCTATTACTTTGCAAACAACAGAAAGAACAGATATAGGTCTATAGTTGGGCGGAAGAGTTTTGTATCCTTTCTTGGGGACAGGTCGCACACATGCAGCTTTTTAGCTCTCCGAATTAATGCCCGTGTCGCAAGAGATTTGAAAGGAGCGAGTTAAGATGGGTGCAAGCTCGGGCACATTCTTTTCATAATAAATATTAACATTTTGCTTACCCCTTTTCTATTTTGACCGTTTCATTATAATAATTTTTGTAACAGATATACTGGAGTATTAATTGTCAGTTATTAACTAAGTTAGTTACAATATTTTTTAGCGATCGTTAGGAGATTAACTTTTGTAAATTATTATTTAGTTTTTTTCGGAACGTATATAAAGTTGCCTATACTATAAATGTTTATTTGAAAGTCATGTATTAATGAGGGCTGTTAATAAATAATATTGTGAACGATTATAATACTCATAAACAAACAATCGCCATCAAAAATAATCGCAGTTATCTCTAATTTTATTTAAAATATCTGTCCATAAAGAAAATAACAGGCAATAAAAAATAATTTTTATTCGGGGTGCTCTATGCTAGAAAAAAATACTTTAAGATGACGCATCTAGTTTCTTAAAAAATACGTAGCTTAACCAATAAGTCAATTTAAATTTATGTGACTTCAGCACCAATGTCAATAATTATTAACATTATTAAATATTTAATAAAAAAGCTACATTAATTTAAAGTTTTTAGCATCACTGAGGTATTTATGTCATTTTTAAATTTTTTTAGATCTTCTCCATTGCTGTGCTTTTGGCAGCTGCCACCGCTGCTCCAGCTGACCACCAAGCCACTTCTTTTGCTTCATTTAACGACAACCACAACTCGATCCACCACATCCAATCCGCTGCTGCACCAACTGCATCCTACTACGCTGCCCCCGCTGTGGCTAAAGTAGCCGTCCCCGCTGTAGCCAAATTAGCTGTACCTGCTGCTACCACTTATTACAATGCTGCTCCTGTCCCTCAACACTCTGCTCCAGCCGCCCATGTATATGCCGCCCCAGCAGTAGCTAAAGTTGCTGTGCCAGTCGCTCAGTTGGCCCCAGTATCCTATGCTGCTCCAGTAGCTAAATATGCCGCTCCTTCATACTCAGCCCACCAAGAAGAATATGCTCCAGCTAAATACGAATTTGCCTACTCCGTTCAAGATCACCATACCGGTGACTTCCACTCTCAACAAGAACAACGTGATGGAGATCACGTTGTAGGTCAATATTCTCTCCACGAAGCCGATGGTACTGTAAGAATCGTAAAATACTCCGACGACGGACATGGTTTCAATGCTGTTGTAGAAAAGGAAGGACATCCCACTGAAGCTCCAGCTGTTTACAAGAAAGTTGTCGCTGTAGCTGCTCCCCAATACGCACACCACTATTAGAAAATTTTGTCACTTAGGCAATGTGTATATAGTTACTGGCTAAATTAGCTAACAATGATGTACTTTTAAATTCTTATTTATTTATTTATTACCAAATATATGCTCCAATATTTAGAAATTTATATTATCTTTTATCTTGACACTATCGTACAGTAGTTTCGACTTTATTGGGATTACTCTTGATACCGTTTCCTTAGCTTCTACCCTTATATCATCTCAAACTCCTTCAGAATCGCTGATATTTTGAATTTATGCTTGATTTAAATGCATTAAGACTGTAATATAATTTGAAATAAAATTTAATACTTATACTTATTACAGTGTAATAATACCATAATACTTACGACTGACAATATATTTTATATATTTTGGTCGGTAAGTGAATAGTTACCCACTACTGATCGGTATGTAAGGTAAAATTGACAAATGTGATACTAATGATAAAAAATAAATTTATTTTTATAGAAGCTAAATATACCAGCTATGTATTTGATTAAGGTGGTTGATATATCTAACAATATTTTTTGTCTATTTGTATTCCTAATCAACTCAATATTTTGAGCGTGCAAAAAAGGTGCGTAAGCACCACTGTCAGTAAGTTATTAGTGGTTTCGGTTGTTTTGGAGATCTCGTCAGCGTCTCAATTTTCAAAAACATCTATAATCTGTAAGGAACACGTACTGACTCAATATTTAATATACCATAAATGTTGGATCAGATAACACTTAATTTCTATCTGTCTCATTGCTTGTTATAATATTTTTATGTAATTCAAAGTAGGTTGTTTCCATACCAGCAAATTATAAAAGTTTTTTTAAACTTTAAAAGTATTCTATTATCGAATTTCATAAAAGAATCTGTTAATATAAACTTCTTGGAAAGCTGGCAATTAACTGCTATGTTACATCAAAGGTTATGCCACAAAATCTTAAATTATATCCCTACAAAACATCATAATAAATACTAAGTTACTTAAATTTTGAATCAGAATCCATTTTTCTGTTATGATATTTCATGAGAAAGTTGCAATAAAGTATAAATGGTACAAATCAACAAAGGAATATCGGTGTGACAAGAAGAACTAGGAAACGTACACGAAACAAACAGCGCAGGGGCTTCTTAAACGTCACCTCAATAAAGGTCATAAAACTGATTATGACAACCCCAAAGAAATAGCAAGCGTCACATATTTGGGAACAGACTTATTTAAGAAGCAGTCGATATCCAATATATCCAGTACAATTACCAATTTTTTAAAGCCTTTAGTTTAACACTGAAATTACCAGTACCAACTTTTGAAAAACATGCTTTAAACTTAAAAACCAAAATCCGTAGGGAGTAAGCTTTTTTCTGTTTTCCTTATGGGAAAACAATAGTCATTTTTTTGGAGTAAAACAAAGTTAATAAAAAAACATTGTTTAAAACAAGCTTTCATTTTGATTTTCAAAAATAAGAATATAATCATTAAATTAAATCAATTCCATCAGTTTATTACATAACACAGTCTACAGTGTGTCCCAAATTGGGCCTACATGTATTGGTAACTCGGGAACCATTAGAGCTACAGTGTTGGTTAAATTAGGAAAGTTTTAGACAATTAAATTGCAAAATTAAATCTGCTTTCTAGATTTTATTTATCTTTTTTATGGTTTTTGAGATAATTAAGAAAACCAAAATGGTGCATTTTAACTTTTGCCGTAGCTCGCAAACTACCAATTTTACGGTTTTAAGATTACTACATTATTTGAACACTTTTTTAAAAGGAATTTAATAAAAATTTATAAATTTATTTGTTATTGAATATTTACAAATTTGGATTTTCTGGAGCCATATTGATTTACATTTAAAAAGAGCTTTCAAGAGCTTTTTATTGATGTATCACAAATCTAGGTTTTTAGATTGCTTAAGCTCTAAAACGATAATTTTTGTTTATTTGATAGTAGGCTTAAACTAGACTGCGTAATGGCCGCCCCGTTTCATAAAAAACAAATGATACGCATCTTATAATTTAAATATAATATATAATATAAATTAGCGTGCATCTTATTTCTCGTTTAGAAACGCCTTCAACAAAAATTTAAGTTTTGATTATTTTAAGTATAAATAATTTGCTAATGTGGATATATTTATATGTAGGTAGGTATATATATTTATTTGTCTGTCCACGTGATTCTGAAGTTATGGCTTGAGCTAAAATCATGAAATTTGGCACAGTGGTAGTCTTTAGCAGTGGCTAGAACCTAACAAAGCCCGTTTTTTGAATTTCGCTCCCGGGACAAAAATAAGAGCAAAATAGTGTTTTTTTACCGTTAGCCGTAGGGAGGGCGTCTTACGGAGACAGAGGCTACTTAATATTGTCTCTCGCCTGGCGGAGACAGGCTTTTTATCTAGTTTACAATAATGGCTCTTAATTATTCCAATGATGAAAAGGTGATATGCTAGAAATTTATTTTAAATCTAACAGAAATACAGAAGCTGCAGCACTTGCATACGAAGAACAATTTCCGGAGCGGCAACAACCTAACCAAAGACATTTTAGATTCTTAGTTACGAACTTGTTAGCCCATGGATCTATTGTGAAACCAAATCCCAAAACTTATACAAAAAATAATGAAGCAAGGGAGGCGATTATAAAGGAAAACGTTAGAGATAATCCCACAACATCGGTTAGAAAAGTGGAAGAACAGACAACCTAAGTCATCTGTGCATCGGTCTTTAAAAAAACACCGTTTTCATCCATACAAACCACGTATTGTCCAGGGTTTTCAGGGGAATGATTTCAATAGACGAATCACCTTAAGTCAATGGTTTATTACTAAATGTCAACAGATACCCAATTTAAGATGTCATGCGGGGCGGCCATTACGCAGTCTAGTCTAAGCCTACTATCAAATAAACAAAAATTATCGTTTTTAGAGCTTAAGCAATCTGAAAACCTAGACTTGTGATACATCAATGAAAAGCTCTTGAAGAGCTCTTTTCAAAAATGTAAAAATTCAATATGGCATCTGTATAAAATCCAAAGTTTGGGTAAATATCTCAAAAACAAATAAAGTAAGAAAAATATTTTTACTTAAATTAAATTCTTTTTAAAAAAGTGTTCTAATAATGTAGTAATCTTAAAACCGTAAAATTGGTAGTTTGCGAGCTACAGGCAAAAGTTAAAAATGCACCATTTTGTTTTTTTTAATTATCTCAAAAACCATAAAAGATAAAGAAAATCTGAAAGCAGATTAAATTTTTCAATTAAATTGTCTAAAACTTTCCTAATTTAACCAACACTGTAGCTCTAATGGTTCCCGAGTTACCAATACATGTAGGCCCAATTTGGGTCACACTGTATATGACATAACAGCCTATCGCGACATTACCGTATATTATTAAAAAAATGTATAATTTTTTTAGAATTTCTTATGCCAAGAACAAGTTACATATCGTATTCTTGTTTATCTACACAGGTAAATCTCTCGACCAGCTTTTTTATCATATGAATTTTGTAATCTAATAAATTAATTGATTTGATTTTATTTAGAGATATTTTTTTTTTTAGTAACTCTAAATAAAAACATAGTTTTTAAAAAGTATTTTTTTACTTTTAATTTATCGTTTTTTTTAATCTGCAGATGGTAGTCTGCCATATTGTATTTAAAGTGATATAATTTTATTTTTGGTATTCTTCTTTTTTAACTAAACTCCTTTCTTTAATACCCATATCATGGGAGTGCATAAAAAAATAACTAGTCCGCCATCTTGAACGCTCTGCGTTTTGGAATTTAAAATGACGTCATTTTATTTCTTGTATTCTTGATGGTTAACATTAAATAATTCTGAGTAAAGTTCAGAAAATCTTAAAAAACTAATATACTCGTCATAACCATTTATTTTATCATTTTGTAAAATTGCGTGTTAAATTACAAGAAAAGTTTTTAAAAACTTTAAAATATTAAACCAAATATTTTATTTTTAATTTATTGGTTTCTTTATTATTAGCAAAATTTTTAATTATTTTTTGGTCCTTAAAAATGGTGTCTAACTTTTTAAAGAAAGTTTGATAATTTTTTTTTATTCCTCAGCTTAAATCCACCACAATATTTAAGAGAACATCTTTATATTTGTGATTTACATTTAATCAGAATGTACTATGCTAAGTTGTAAATAAATTAATTCGTAGTATTCAATGATCAAAAGTTCAATGTCACCAACGCTGGTCCAAATTCACCTGAGAAAACCCGACCTTGTCAATAATTTTTTAATTAATAAGTCTTCGTGTGTGTTATATTTTAACTTTAAACTATTACATATTATAAAACTGTAAGTTATTTGCCACCACCCATAACTATGTGGTGTCCCAGTAAATGTGAACATATTTAGTGGGTTGGTTACTCTGGGTATAAATACAAGAGCTATTTTTTTTTCTAATCACTTTAAAGTCAACTTGCATTAAGTAACAAAATATTTTATAATGTACAAAGTAAGTTAATTTAAATGAGTGATTAGAGTTTTTTTGAGTGTTTATTGATTTTATTTATTTATTTTTTGCCAATATTAAAACAATCACTGAAAAAAAATAATAATCGCAGAAATATTTTAGGTTTTTTTACAACATCTATCTAAAAACAAAATAACAAGACAAGAAAAAATAAAGTTATTTAGGGTTTGCTTTTTGCTGGAAAAAAAAAACACTTTTAGATAACGCATCAAGTTTTTTAAATAGTTAAGTAGCCTAATCAATTTAAATTCCTGTGATTTTAGCACCGCTGTCCATTGTTATCTTTATTAAGGGTTTAATAAAAAAAGGCTACAAGAATTTAGAGTATAAAACACAACTGCAGAAATTTATGCCATAATTTTATTTTTATAAAGAATTTTATGCGACAAAATATGTCAATTTGTTTTAGATCTTCTCCATTGCTGTGCTTTTGGCAGCTGCCACCGCTGCTCCAGCTGACCACCAAGCCACTTCTTTTTCTTCATTTAACGACAACCACAACTCGGTCCACCACATCGATTCCGCCGCTGCACCAGCTGGATCCTATTACTCTGCCCCCGCCGTTGCTAAAGTCGCTATCCCCACCGTAGCTAAATTAGCTGTACCTGTTGCTACCACTTACTACAATGCTCCTGCTCCCCAATACTCTGCTCCAGCCGCCCACGTATATGCCGCTCCAACAGTAGCCAAAGTTGCTGTACCAGTGGCTAAGTTGTCCCCAGTATCATATGCTGCTCCAGTAGCTAAATATGCTGCTCCTTCATACTCAGCCCACCAAGAAGAGAACGCTCCAGCTAAGTACGAATTTGTCTACTCCATTGAAGACCCTCACACCGGTGACTTCCACTCTCAGCAAGAACATCGTGATGGAGACCATGTAGTAGGTCAATATTCCCTCCATGAAGCCGATGGTACTGTAAGAATCGTAAAATACTCCGACGATGGACATGGTTTCAATGCTGTTGTAGAAAGGGAAGGACACCCCACTGAAGCTCCAGCTGTTTACAAGAAAGTTGTCGCTGTAGCAGCTCCCCAGTACGCCCACCACCATTAGAAAATTTTGCAATAATGCAATGTGTAAATAGTCACTGGCTAAATTAGCTTAAATTGATGTACTTTTAAATTGTTATTTATTTATTTATTACCAAATATATGCTGTCATATTTAGAGATTTGTATTATCTATTATTATATATCGAGACTAAATAGGTTTTTTTTTCTAAATTATTCACTTGTGCAAAGTAGGCTTTTTCCTACACTATTTTTTTTTATATAAGAGCAGTTCACGAAGGATACTAATGTACCATGGTTGTCTTATAAATGTAATTTCTGTTTTTATCCTATCCTTGCAGAATAGACTTTGTTCCAGTAGTGCAAAAAAGACTTGGTCACACTAGACAATTTAAATAAATAGCCAAAATTGAATGCACAATTTAATTACAACAAATTATTTAATTAACATTATATTTTCTTGCATCGATATTACCATAGGAAATTCTGATTATAAAGTTTATGGTTGACGGTCTGTTGATTTGGATGAAAACATGCCAAAAATATGGTTTATTTTTTAATTGATTTTGCTTGACACCATACCTCAAACTTTTATAAGCCACTTCGTACATTAGTTCGAACTTCATTGGGATCAGTTATGAGACCGCTTCTACACTTACATTATTTCTAGCTTCTTTAGAATCGCTTATATTTTAAATTTATGCTTGATTTAAATGCTTTAAGACTGCAATACAATTTAAAATAAAATTTGATACTTATACTTATTACTGTGTTACAATTTGATGACCACACAACAATACTAATGACAATAAAACTATATTATGTAAGTTGGTAGATGTAACTAAAATTTATTTTATATACCTACCTATATTCTGGTCTCTAAAGAAGAAGATATTAAAAAAAATATATTGTATAGCTTATGTGCAAAAGCCACCCACTTACGTCTTTTCAAATTCGACCTAGGGTCTCGTTTGACAATTTTCACGTTTCGTGCAAAATAGTTGTGCTTTCTGCCCTTGTTGCATAAATAACTATTTTATATTTTGAATCAGACAATACTTAATAAATTTTATAGTAGAATTTGTCAATATAAACCGCTTGGAAATCTGAAAATTAACTGTTGTGTTATGTCACAAAATTTTAAATTATAGCCCTACAAAACATCATATTAAACACTGAGTTATTTAAATTCTGGATCTGGATCCTTTTCCTGCTATGTTATTCACATGTGGAGGTTGCAATAAAGTATAAATGGGAAATCAATAAAAATCTCGGCTTACAAGAAGAACTTGTAAACACGTTTACGAAACAAAATCGCAGATGCTTGTCCAACGTCACCTAAATAAAGGTAAATCGATTCTAAACAAGCCCCCGAAAAGAAAAAATAGCGAAAAGGGCCAAAACGAAATCAAATTTTAAATTACTTAAACTAAAATTTAAAATCTGTAAGTATGTTTTCGTTTAAAAAAATCTATTAAAATAGACATTTTTATTTCCTTTAAAGTCAAACAAGTTAATAAAAAAAAACAAGCATTTATTTACAAGTGCCAAGCAAAATTAAATTAAATTAAACCCATTGATTTATTACATTACACAATTTAGATGAAATAAAAGCTTGTATTTTATTAAAAAAATGTATATTTTTCTTTAGAATTACTTTTGTTAAGATCAAATTAAATATTGTATTCTTGTTTATCTACACGGGTAGATCTTGCGACAAGCTTTTATATCATATAAATTATGTAATGTAATAAGTTGATTGATTTGATTTAATCTAAACATTTTTCATTTTTTAGTACACGTAAATAAAATTACGTTTTTAGAAATGTTTTTAACTTTTATTTTATTTTTTATATTTAAGTTTATAAATGGAAGTCTGCTTTGGGTGCGGAGGTTGTGGTTGCGGTGAAAACGTTACTCATGACGTCATTATTTTCGCTCAAACCAAGCTCACAACGACCCATCTGAAAAGGTGGGTCAAAGTGGACGTTGAAAATATTTCGGCGCAATTTTTAAAATTTTTTTTTAAATGTGACAAAATTAATTCAGAAAGGGAAATTCTTGTGGAAGTTATTGTTTCTGAAGCCGATGCTGCTCGTGCAGAAACAGGTAAATATAATTATGAAAGATATGTTTAATAAAATTCGTTTTAACTCATATTTAACACAGGGCCGTATTTAGGCGGTGGCAAAATGGGCGCCCACCAAGGGCGCAGCTACCTGGGGGGCGCAAAATCGGCTATGATTTTTTTATTAGTTGTTATTATCGTAGTCATATTATTATTTTTTTTATTGACAAAATTAATAAAATACATTTCAACAGAACAATTTCAATTTTTTTTTTCATTAGTTATATTAAGACTAGAAATGTGTGAATTATTGATAAAATATTAATTTATCCTGATATCTAGAGCGAGAATGTAACTCTTTGAATTTTTTTAATATTAAAGCTGCAAATAAATTGTTATTTTATAAATTGGGGGCAGCACTAGTTTTTTTTTGTTGCATATTATTTATTTTTTTAAAGTATAAATGTTTTGTTTTAGTAGGGCTGCTACGCACAGTATTTTTGTAACTACGATTTTATTGTTGAGAAAATGTATTTTATGTTTAATCATCCGCAAATAAAGATGTTTATTAATTTACATTCCACTTCTTTTAGTCATATACTAACAGTTGTTTTATGTAAATCATATCTCTTTCAAATAGTAGGCTAATATTTTTATATAAAGACAATATAGAACTTAACACAAATTCCATCACAAAATTGGTATTTTAAAGAAACAAGATTCTCGGTTTAAAAAGCTTTAAACTTTGCCCTTTAATTTTGTAAAATTTCGGGGAAAACCCCGGAATCCCCGTCTTCGTTGGGGGTATTCCATACTTCCCAAATCCCCCGGTGTGTGGAGGGGCGCAAATATTAAGCCCCGCCAAGGGCGCGGCCATACCTAGATACGGCCCTGATTCAACAGCTATTGATACATGTTTTCTTAACAAACATAACCTAACTTAATACATGAGCAATATTTATTATCATTAAGAATATATTTGTTTCATGACAAATCTGTTTTATTTGTAGACATGTTTGACGTTCCATAATCTATTTCATTTGAATTTTCGCCAGTAACGCTCGCAAGCAAGTGGAACGGGAAAAACTGTGGTTGTGAGCGTGATCTTTGTGGGCGCTTAGTGGAACGCACCATATATTGGGTTTAGTTTGTTTTTTGTATTCACACGTTTATTGAATACACATATCATGGAAGTGCACAAAAAGAATTAGTCCGCCATCTTGGGCTGTCCGTCATACTAAATTTAGAGTGACGTAGTTTTATTTTTAGTATTCTTCTCAGTAAACTTTTTTATTTAATACCCATATTATGGAAGTGCATTTTGGGCAGTTCGTCATACAGGATTTAAAGTGACATTATTTTATTTTTCGTATTCTTCTCAGCAAACCCTTTTATTTGATACCCATATTATGAAGCACATAAAAAATAACTATTTTGCCCTATGAAATTTAAAGTGACAATTTTTTTTGTATTCATCTTCTTTTATTGTATTCTTCTATTCTTTTATTTGATACTCCTATCTGGAGAGCGCATAAAAAATAGCATTTCCGCCATCTTAAGCGGGTCGCCTTATGAGATTTGAAGTGACGTCATTTTATTTTTTGTGTTCTTGGTTAACTTTAATTATGCTAAGGCAAGTTAAGAAAATCCTAAATATAATTTACTCACTACCATACTTACAAAACAAAACGTACTCGTCATAACAAATTATTTTATCATTTTGTGACATTACGTTTTAAACTAAATAAAAAAGTTTTCAAAAACGTTACAATTTTAAACCAAATATTTTATTTTATTTTAAATGATTTTTTAGTTTTTAGCATAATATTTAATTTTTTTTTGGCCTCGAAAACAGTGACCAACCTCTCAAAGAAAGGTTGATAAATTATTTAATTTCTTAGCTTAAATACACCACAATAATATAGAAAATATCTTCATAATTCTGAATTAAATTTGACCAGAACGTATTATACTTAGTTGTAGATAATTTAATTCGTAGTATTGAATGATCAAAAGTTCAATATCACCAACGGTGGTCTAAATTCATCTAACATAACCTGACCTTGTCAATAATTTTTTAATTAATAAGTCTTCGTGTGTGTTACATTTTAACTTTACGGTGCACATTATATACTGTAAGTAATATGCCACCACCCATAACTATGTGGTGGCCCAGTAAATGTAAACATATTTGGTGGGTTGGTCACTCTGGGTATATATACAACAGCTACTTTTTTTCTAATCACTTCATAGTCGACTTGCATTAAGTAACAAAATATTTCAAAATGTACAAAGTAAGTAAAGATTCTGATAAGTAATTTGAGTTTTTTTTAATATTTACTGATTTGGTTTATTTTTTGTTTGCCGATATAAAACGATTAACGAAAAAAAATAATGGCAGTAATCTTTTAGGTTTTTAACAAAATCTATCTATAAAAAAAACATTAAAAAAATATATTTTTTAGGGTTTGCTTTCTGCTAGAAAAAAAAAGAACACTTTTAGATGACGCATCAAGTTCCTTAAATAGTTGAGTAGCCTAACCAATGAGTCAGTTTAAATCTGTGACTTCGGCACGCTGTCAATTATTTTTTATCAAATATTTAATAAAAAAAACAACAATAACTTAAAATGTAAAACACTACTGCGACATTAATGTCATTATTATATTTTTATAAAGAACTTCATGCGGTAAAATATGACAATTTGTTTTAGATCTTCTCTGTTGCTGTGCTTTTGGCAGCTGCCACCGCTGCTCCAGCTGACCACCAAGCCACTTCTTTTTCTTCATTTAACGATAACCACAACTCGGTCCACCACATCCAATCCGCCGCTGCACCAGCTGCATCCTACTACGCTGCCCCCGCCGTTGCTAAAGTCGCCATCCCCGCCGTAGCTAAATTAGCTGTACCTGCTGCTACCACTTACTACAATGCTCCTGCTCCCCAATACTCTGCTCCAGCCACCCACGTATATGCCGCTCCCACCGTAGCTAAAGTTGCTGTACCAGTCGCTAAGTTGGCCCCAGTATCCTATGCTGCTCCACTAGCTAAATATGCCGCTCCTTCATACTCAGCCCACCAAGAAGAATACGCTCCAGCTAAGTACGAATTTGTCTACTCCATTGAGGACCCTCACACCGGTGACTTCCACTCTCAGCAAGAACATCGTGATGGAGACCATGTAGTAGGTCAATATTCTCTCCACGAAGCCGATGGTACTGTAAGAATCGTAAAATACTCCGACGATGGACATGGTTTCAATGCTGTTGTAGAAAGGGAAGGACATCCCACTGAAGCTCCAGCTGTTTACAAGAAAGTTGTCGCTGTAGCAGCTCCCCAATACGTCCACCACCATTAGAAAATTTTGCAATAATGCATTGTGTAAATAGTCACTGGCTAAATCAGCCAACGTTGATGTACTTTTAAATTGTTATTTATTTATTTATTACCAAATATATGCTGCCCTATTTAGACATTTTTATTTTCTTTTATCGTGACATTTTTTTACAAGGACCCGTATTTTTATACGAGCTTGCAGAAAATACCTTTTGTCCCAACTTATTAATATGCACAAAGTAGGCTTTTTCCCACACCATTTTTTTAAATGGGAAAAATCCACAAAGGCTACCGATGTTTTGTGATTGTCTTTATAATAAATTTTTTATCCTCTTCTTGTAGATAAACTTTATTACACTGGGCAGTTAAAATAAACAGCCAACATTTAATGCACAATTTAGTTATTTATTAACAAATCGACACTATGTTTTCTTACAAAGACAGCATCGATCTTATCTAGGAACTTGAACCAGAAAGGTGATGGCTTCACATCTTTTAATTTAAATGAAAAATATGCCGAAAGGATTGTTTTACCACTTCTTCAGATTCTACCCTAACTTTATCTGAAACCCCTCTAAAATCGAATATATTTTGCATTTATGCTTGATTTAAATACATCAAGACTGTAATAAAATCTGAAAGAGAATTTAATACTTATATTTATTACAATGTAGGTAGTTAGGTTTAAAGTAGGTGGACTTTTTACGCCCTCCACTGCGACCGCTCGGTCTATTGTGGCTCACATCTTTTTATATTTCTCCCAATAGGATCGGACTTCTAATGAATCCGATACCAGATTGGGAGAGTGTTCTTACATCTCCTCTTACTCGTGTCGCTAACGGACACGAGTACAATGTGTTCTGGTGTCCCCGTCTCCTGGAGAGTATGACGAGCAGACGATTAGATCCCTCATGCCCTCCTCTCCCGGTCTAGTGACGTGGGTAGCTACCAGGTCCTTGTTACAGGAACCAGATGTTCTTTCTGAGGCCGCATCTCCGTTTTCATAGGGTAAGGCCCTATGAAAACGGTCCTATCCACTTTCTGTTTAAAGCCAGGGAACCCTTTTTCCTAAGCACCTGTTTGTTCGGGATGGATTAGCCCTTTCCCGTGAAACAGGCGCCAGTGACTTCAGGGGCACCTTTCGAAACGGATTTACCCGTTTCGGTAGGCGCACCTTTGTCTGCTTGTGACCTAGAGTGGCACTTCTCGAAACGGATCTATCCGTTTCGGTCAGCGCACCTTTGTCACTTTTTTCCTATGAAAGCGGGTCTGTCCGCTTTCTGTTTGGAGCTAGGGAAGTAATAGTCCACCACGGCAGAGCCCCGCATTACCGCAGTAAGGCTAGATACTCTGAGAGGTCGCCCTGTATCTCAGAGGCACCGTTAGAGACACCTGTTTAAGGCACAGGATGGCATAGACTCATCAGCACGGTATGCTTACACCTTGAGTTAAGCCTTGTGTTTATCTTAGCTTCGGATCCCGTTCCATACGCTAGCCAAAAGAGTTGCCGATAACCAGCAACTCTAGCGCATGTTCCAAAAGATCCTACTGGGCCCAACCACGACGACGACGTGTGAACACAGAGTTGGGTATTACAATGTAACAATACTTTAATATTTGTAGCTAGATGTAACTGACTTTTTTTTTATACCTACCTATAATTTGATCTTAAAATAAGTTGATTTTTTACCAAAAAATATTGTATGCGATATGCGCAGAAAGCTTAAAAAAGGTTGTTCCCATACCAGCAACTTAAAAAGTTTTTCCAAAATTTAAAATTATTTTTTAAGCGAATTCTGTAGAAAAATTCGTCAATATAATTTGCTTGAAAAGCTGGAAATTAACTGCTTTGTTATATCGGTAGTTATGTCACAAAATCCTAAATTATAGCCCTAGACAACATTATAACACTAAGTTAATTAACTTCTAGGTTATTTGAAGGTCAAACTGAGAAAACACGCAAGGAAAAATTCAAAAAAATGTATATGTAAGTTTTTAGGGTCACCGAGTTTAAATGCTGGGTCATTCGAGGTCACTTTAAGGTCATACTGAGGTTAAACATATAAATGGACCTTGAAAAACTCTGAAAAATTGGTCCATAGGTTTTTCGGTTTACTTACTTTAAATATGAAAACGGTCGACCTCTATGCCCTTAATTTCAAGGTCATTTGAAAGTAAAGCTGTGAAAAAAACGAGGAAAAATTTTGAAAAAAAATTAGGTTTTTAGTGTCGCTGAGTAAAAATCCAGGCTTACTGTAACTTTAAAGGTTATCCCAAGGTCACTTCAAGGGTATCTCAAGGTCATACTGAGGTTAAATATAAAAATGCCATTAAAAAATCTGAGAAAATTGGCCTATGGGTTTTTTGGTTTGCTAACTCCAAACCTAAAGACGGACTTAGTTTTAAAGTCATTTGAAGGTCAAAATGTAAAAACACGGAAAAAAATTGCAAAAAATGTATGAATGTTTTTGGCGTCGTTAAGCCCAAATCCGTGCTTTGTATGACCTTCAAGGTCGCCAAGACGCCACTTCAAGGTAATTTTAAGATCACCTAAAGGTTAAATTTTTAAATATTTGATAAATTCATAAATAGCTCTCAAAGGTTGAACCTGAACCTGCAAACTTTTAGCCCTACATAGACCAATGCCTGCATTTTTTGCGGTATTTATATCACTTCACTTCAGCTAATCTCTTGCGGTAGACAAGAGCCATTTGAAAGCTACTTTTTAACTCATTGTTTCTTATTTGTTTCTGTTTCTGACTTTCCTTGCAGGTAAATCAATAGACAGTAAGTTCTTACTGGTTTCATTGTTTTGAAGATCTTGTCTGCGTCTCGATGTCCAAAAACTTCCTCAACCAGTAAGGAACACGTACTGCCCTTAATACTTAATATTCTATTAGCAAATTCCATAGAAAAATTCGTCAATATAAACCGCTTGGAAAGCTGAAAATTAACTGCTCTGTTATATTGATAGTTATGTCACAAAATCTTAAATTATAGCCCTACAAAATGTCATATTAAATACTGACTTAATTAAACTCTAAATGGTAAATAGTGCCTAAAATTTACCGGGAAATCAGCAGTACCAACTTTTAAAAAGTAGTTCCTAAAACATAAAAACCAAAACCTGTAAAAAAGTTAGCTTTTTCCTGTTTCTTATAGAAAAATTTATAGAGATAGACATTTACCATTTATTTTAAAGTAAAGCAAGGCAATAGTAAGGAAACATTTAAAAAACAAGCTTTTATTAACATGTACTTGAAAGAAAAAAAATTTAAATTAAATTAAATCCAATAATTTATTACATTACACAATTTTATTCAATATAAAAGCTTGTCAAGACATTACGTATTTTATAAAAAAATATATTTAATTTTGTTCTTAGGATTACTTGCCAGGATCAAGTTACATATTGTATTTTTGTTTATCTACACAGATAGATCTCTCGACCAGATTTTATATCGTATAAATTATGTAATAAAATAAATTAATTGATTTGATTTATTTTAAATATTATCTTTTTCTTTTAAGTACATATAAATAAACCATGTTTTTAAAAATGTTTTTTTACATTTTATTAATTTGGTATTTTTTAGCTTAAAGATGAAAGTCTGCCATATTGATTTAAGGTGACGTCATTTTGTTTTTTGTATTCTTCTCAGCAAACACGTTTTAATACAATTATGGGAGTGCATAAAATACTAGTCGCCATCTTGGTATTATATGATTGAGTGAGTAATTATTATTTTGTATTTTCACAAAGCTTTAACTATTCATGTGCCGAGTACAAAAGAATTCCGCCATCTTAGGGTCCTTGATTTGAGTGATTTTAATTTTTTTATTCTTAATTTCATAATTCTGAAGTAAGTGAAGCAAATCAAATACATTCCCATCTTAAGCGGCCCGTCAATTATGGACAATTTGAGTCATGTTACTTTAAATTAATTAGTTAAAAATCTTAACAATTAATTTATTACTCTACTCTTTAAACAATATAGGTCGAATTTTGAATAACACCATACCAAGTTTCATTTTGATAAGAACTGATATCATTTAAATTCAGGCGATATTTAAATTTAGGGATTTAGACAGAAACTGTTTTATTTTAAGTAATTTTTAACAACACATGGGGGTCTACGGACACCCTCTGACCCCCTCTGGCGGCGGTTATGTAGATGTACTCGTCATAACGTCATAACAAATAACATTTTATCATTTTGTGACATTACGTTTTAAACTAAGTTTTTTAAAACCTTAAAATTTTAAAACAAATATTTTATTTTTTTTAATAGTTTTTTAGGTTTTTAGCATATGGTGGGTGACCAACCTCCCAAAGAAAATTAAATAGATTTTTTAATTTTTTTAATGATTAAATTCACCACAAAAATATAAAAATATCTTTATTTTTGTGATTTAAATTCAACCAAAATGTACTATGCCAAGCTGTAGATAAATTAATTCGTAGTATTGAAAGATCAATAGTTCAATATCACCAACGCTGGTCCAAATTCACCTGACATAACCCGACCTTGTCAATAATTTTTTAATTAATAAGTCTTCGTGTGTGTTATACTTATAACTTTAAACTAGTGCATATTATAATACCGTAAGTAATTTGCCACCACCCATAACTATGTGGTGGCCTAGTAAATGTGAACATATTTCGTGGGTTGGTTACTTTGGGTATATATACAAGAGCTATTTTTTTTCAAATCACTTTAAAGTCAACTTGCATTAGGTAACAAAATATTTCAAAATGTACAAAGTAAGTTAAAGATTCTGATAAGTAATTAGAGTTTTTTGAGTGTTTAGTGATTTTGTTTATTTATTTTTGCCGATGTTAAAACGATTACCGAAAAAAATGATAATCGCAGTAACCTTTTAGGTTTTTTAACTATCTAAAAAAAATAACAAGTAATATATTTTTTTTTGGTTTGCCCTTTGCTAGAAAAAAAAAACACTTTTAGATGACTCATCAAGTTTCTTAAATAGTTAGTAGCCTAACCAATGAGTCAGTTTAAATTTCTGTGACTTTAGCACCGCTGTCAATAATTATTTTTATTAACTAAATATTTAATAAAAAAGCTACTTTTGTTTAAAGTGTAAAACACAACTGCGACATTTATGTCATTATTAAATTTTTATAAAGAATTTCATGCGATAAAATATGACAATTTGTTTTAGATCTTCTCCATTGCTGTGCTTTTGGCAGCTGCCACCGCTGCTCCAGCCGACCACCAAGCTACTTCTTTTTCTTCATTTAACGATAACCACAACTCGGTCCACCACATCGAATCCGCCGCTGCACCAGCTGCATCCTACTACGCTGCCCCCGCCGTAGCTAAATTAGCTGTACCTGCTGCTACCACTTACTACAATGCTCCTGCTCCCCAATACTCTGCTCCAGCCGCCCACGTATATGCCGCTCCAGCAGTAGCTAAAGTTGCTGTGCCAGTCGCTAAGGTAGCCCCAGTATCCTATGCTGTTCCTGTAGCTAAATATGCCGCTCCTTCATACTCATCCCACCAAGAAGAATACGCTCCAGCTAAATACGAATTTGCTTATTCCGTTGAAGACCACCATACCGGTGACTTCCACTCTCAACAAGAACATCGCGATGGAGACCATGTAGTAGGTCAATATTCTCTCCACGAAGCCGATGGTACTGTAAGAATCGTAAAATACTCCGACGATGGACATGGTTTCAATGCTGTCGTAGAAAGAGAAGGACACCCCACTGAAGCTCCAGCTGTTTACAAGAAAGTTGTGGCTGTAGCTGCTCCCCAATACGCCCACCACTATTAGAAAATTTTGCAATAACGTAATGTGTAAATAGTCACTGGCTAAATTAGCTAACATTGATGTACTTTTAAAGTGTTATTTATTTATTTATTTATTACCAAATATATGCTGCCATATTAAGACATTTGTATTATCTTTTATCTTGACACTTTCTTTACAAGAACCCGTATTTTTATATAAGTTAATATAATAATAATATATAAGAAATCAAATAATAATATTATAATCATGCCCAGATACCAGAGAGATATGGGTACTTTCTTTAGTACTAACGTACGTAACTTAAGTAAGGCGCTATTTAAATACCGCACGCGGTATTTTTACTTTGTTTTTAGAGATGTGCACGTCGTATTACGAAGGCATTATTATACAGGGTGGGGCACCCCAACCGCCACGGAGTTTATACGAAAGCCCATGAAAATTTTTAGAAAATTTTTTTGCAGGATGTATACAGACGGTAGAGGACCTTCATTTAAAAATATTTGCATTTATACAGGGTGATTAAAAAAAAAGTTGTGGTTTTTTAAATGAGACACCCTATATTTTTTATCAATTTTGAATTCTAGAGCAAAAATAAAGCCATGTTTCAATAAAGGTCCCTATACCTAATCCCCACCCTTTTGAAATATTTGCAAATTTCTGATTTTGTAGGCTTTAGTAAACAATTTTTTCATCGTAAATATTTAAACTAGAATTAAATTACCATAGCCAATATTTAGTAAACATACTATTACTACGAAATGGTTTAACATTTTTATTAAAATATTATACAGGGTGGTCAAAAAATAATTTCTAATATTATGAATGTTCTTTTGCAAATAACTCTGTTATTTTAAATGGAACAAACCGTATTTGACTATTTAATATTATGCAGAATTTTATTTCCAATTCATTGATATAGGGTTTGCCTATACCTAAAACCATTACTTTTTTAATTATTTCAATTTTGTGTAGATCGTGCATTTAACACGTTAGTATTTCACTCCAATGCACTGGAACACTATCAACTATAATAATAAATTATAAAGTTAAATAGCAAATCCAAACAAAAGGTATTAAACATTAACAAAGTTAATTAACAATTAATGAACGTAGGCTTTCACTGCTAGAATCAATATTGGAGTGGTTTTCCGGGTTTAAGAGCTGTGGTGTGTCGGTCCAAAGTGAGACGCCAGCCGAACACTCCGCCGCTAGCGCCATGAAGATGACTACCGCCAATGTAGTTGAAAGTTATGTAAGAAAACTTCCCGGACCACGGACCTTAAGCCCGGAAAGCCCATTCCAATATTAATTACTAATCCTATGATTTCAACAAAACTAAACATTATCATTCCTGTGTCTCAATTTAGCAAATGCTCAAAATGGCTTCCATTTACTTCTATGCAACAAGAATCCTTTTTTCAAAGAACAGTTTTACATGTTGTAGCATTTGGGGGTTATGTCTTGCATAGCGTCTCGAATTCGTTGCTTCATATTATCTGGAGTAGTTGGAGGTACTTGGTAAACTACATTTTTAATATGAGGTCTGGTGATCTTGCCGGCCAATTATGTGTAGCTCCCCGACCAATCCACCTATCTGCAAATTGTCTATTTAAAAACTCCCTCACATTTGCGTGATAGTGTGCAGGTGCGCCATCTAACTGCAGCCACATCTCCCGTCTAGTCCCAAGTGGACATCTTCCAACAGTTCTGGCAAGTCGTCACGTAAAAATTTCCTAAATTTCTCCCCCGTTTAAGTTACCATCAAAGAAATAAGGACCTATTACTTTTGTGCCAATAACGCCTGCCCACACGTTAATTGACCATCTATATTGGTGATTTGTTGACCGTATCAAATGAGGATTTTCATCACTGTAATAATGGAAATTATGCCTATTTACTAAGCCATTATTGTGAAAGGTGGATTCGTCTGAAACATTACACGATCAAAAAAATGTGTCGTCTTCACAAATTTATCCATGGCCCAAATACAAAAATCAATTCGCCTAGCAAAATCCCCATCGGAAAGAGCCTGATGTAGCATTATGTGGTACGGATAATATTTATACTTTTTTGACAATTCGCCCTACACTACGTCGACTAATGTTTGTAATTTCACTTACTTCACGTTGGCCTACATATGGATTCTCCGTTATAGCACCAAGAACATCAAGTTCTTTCTCCTCATTTCCAACGATGGTCCCATGTCTGACTGCTTTCATGTACGCAACGCTACCACTTCTTTTAAAGTCCCGCAACAATCTTTCTAAAACCCGCTTATCCGGATGGTTTCTTTCCGGATATTTCTGAGTGTAAACCCTGGACGCAAGTAAACAATTCTCCTCACACTCTCCGATTATTAAGATCATACTAATACGTTCTTGCAAGTTGTAATTTTTCATGATTAACAATAGAATTGAACAAATTAAGAAAACTGACTGACAAAATTAGCTAACCACTAAATTTGATATCTGTCAAATACCAATAAGCAAATAGTAATAACAATCGTAACTTCTCTGTGTCAAAGCCTCCTTAGTTTAAAAATATTTTAATATGGTAATACTATACGTGTTAAGTGCACGCACTAGACAAAATGCGAAATAATTAAAAAAGTAACGGTTTTAGGTATAGGCAAACCCTATATCAATGAATTGGTAATAAAATTCTGCATAATATTAAATAGTCAAATACGGGGTGTTCCATTTAAAATAAGAGAGTTATTTGAAAAGAGGACGTCAATAATATTAGAAGTTATTTTTTGACCACCCAGTATAATATTTTAATAAAAATGTTAAACCCATATCGTAGTAATAGTATGTTTACTAAATATTGGCTATGGTAATTTAATTCTAGTTTAAATATTTACGATGAAAAAAATTGTTTACTAAGTTCTACAAAATCAGAAATTTGCAAATATTTCAAAAAGGGTGGGGATTAGGTATAGGAACCTTTATTGAAACATGGCTTTATTTTTGCTCTAGAATTCAAAACCGATAAGAAATATAGGGTGTCCCATTTAAAAAAACATAACTTTGATATGGTACTTTTTTTTTAATCACCCTGTATAAATGCAAATATTTTTAAATGAAGGTCCTCTACCGTCTGTATACATCCTGCAAAAGAATTTTCTAAAAATTTTCATGGGCTTTCGTATAAACTCCGTGGCGGTTGGGGTGCCCCACCCTGTACAAAAGGGCTGCCATTACCTAAATTTAAAATTAAGGTGTTTAGTCCGAAAACCCAGAAAAAAATATTTTAACCATAGGAATAAAAACATAATTTAAAGTGTTTTAGTTGCTAGCGATTTATTTTACAAGGTTTAAGAAAAATCTACAAAATCACTTCTCTTCTTCTTCTTCCCTGGAGCCGTCTTGATTCACTACCGGAGGCAGCGCAGCCTCTTGGGCTTGTTGTGCCTAATCTTCCATTATCCTTTATACCAATCCTCCCATTAGTCTCGTTCCTTCCACAAGTCTGTATAACCCTAGACTGGTTGGTTGATATATTCCTGTGGGCTCATTTCGCTGCCCAAATAATGCCTGTCTTTTGTGATCATGCTTTTTAGTTTCCCCTGTCGCCTTTGAATTGGGCCCTAAAGACCATCTTGTGTAGGGTTCTTATTATGTGCCCTTTCCCTACCATTATGCGAAGTATTTTCCTACTTTGTCTGAGTAGTTCTTTCTTCGTTTTTTGGATGGGCCCCTTATGAAACTTTTTCCATGTCTAATTCTACTGAGGTTTCCCCAGTATTCCTCGTGTTTGTTTGGGATCCATTCCCTGGTTTGCCCTCGTGCTGTGGGTTTGGTCACTCCAAGGGCAGGTTCTGGTCCAAAGTATGGTATGGATGATCCCTGTCTCGCTAGCTCATCCGCTTATTTCCGAAAGTCCTGGTATCCACAAGAGAGTTAGTCTGTTGCGTTCTTCCAAGACTTCCATTTCTTTTTGGTATTCCCATGTCGGCTTGGACGTTACCTTGGGGTTTACTAGTGCCCCAGTGACGCTTGGCTGTTTGTTATTATGCAGATCCGCTTATTTTTATAAGCCCTCCTGTTATTTTCTTTTGCACAAAATCACTTAGCCACAGCACAACAAAAAAAAAATACTTAAATAATTAGTGAACTAAGTAAGTAAATTTCTTACTCTCTCTGCTAATCTGGTAATAAAAATAATTAGGAGCTTTATTTCGACTTTTTTTAATATTTATTATTTTCCAATTATTTTAATTTTCCGGGTTTTTCGGACCCTTTTTAAAATCTACTTTCAGACGGCTTCCAAACGCTTTTTTTTCTTATGGACCAACACCTAAAAAAATGTGCTGATTTAAGGATTTTATTTAAACAGCAATTTTAATTAATATTTAGAAAGGTGATTTAAAAGTTCAAAAGCTTTAATTTTTTTCTTGTTATTTTAAAAACATTTTTTTTTCGGAACTTATAATTACATGACAAAAATTGATTAAGAGGAATGCAAAATATTTCCAGAAATAGCCAAATTAATCTAATTTAAAAAAAATGTAAATAAACAAAATATTTTACGCATGGCGATTCTATGTTGTATTTTGAATAAACCGGGTTTATCACCTCGTAAATTACCCCATGCGGTTACCTTTTTACCACGAGCGACGTTAAAAATCGTATCGCCCATAGCGTATCTGTCAAAATACTGCATGACGTAGCAGCACCACGCATATATCTCTTATTGCTTTTATTTTCAAGATAATAACTGTGTGTTCCCAAAATGGCAGATCTTTCACCAAATACTATTTTCCGTCACCAAATGAACTATCGGTTGGTTCTGGCAATGTAATTTTTGGGTGAATTTACATAAATTTACAAAAAACTGCTTTTAAGTAATTTGGATTTAAGAAGTTAAAGCAAATAATTTGGTGACTGACTAAATAAAGCATATCTACAATATTTAGGCGAGAAAACATAGTACTAAACCTATGAAATTTTTTGATCAAGTCGCATTAAGATGGGTTTTTTTTCATTGCTTTCTAAAATTATGTGAAAAAAATGTATCAACTTTGTATTTTTTTTTGGCCAAATTGCATTCATGCAGTACAAAATTCGGGAAAATGCATTTTAATAAGTCACCGACAAAAAATTTATAACTTGGTTAATAAAGCATAAAATGGACTTAATATAGGTTCCTGAGGGTTTTTAAGATTGCTGATCCCGAATATGATTTCCAAATTGGTCCATCGCCGACCCGGAGATAAGAATTGATAAGGAATGTAATCCTCGAGGCTTTGCCTGAAATTCACTCTTAAAAGCAACCATACTTCACACCTAGAGGTTTTTTTGGATCGCTGATTCCAAATCTGCCCCGACCCCCCGGACACCTAGTGCACCAGAACATGGACATATTTGGCGAGGTCATCGACCAGTGACTGAATCATGGTTGATATGATAGAGAAGAGCGCTCTAAAAACATCCCTGATATGACTTTTGCTTCGTTCACCTGAATTTCCCAGGAAAACTCATCAGAATCAGCGACCCAAAAAATCCTCGGGTGGGAAGTCTGGTTCATCATCATCCTTGAACGCCAGGTCAGCAATGAACCAATTTGAAGGTCATATTCGAGATCAGCGACTTTAAAAACCCCCGGAAACCGGATTTAAGTCCATTTCAGGGGTTATTAATTAAGTTTATAATGTTTTTCAACCGACCTAAGAAAATGCATTTTTCTTAATGCATGTTGCTCTGCACAAATGCTATTTGGCCAAAAAAAAAAGAAGATAATTTTTTTTTACATAATTTTGGAAAGCATGTACAAAAATTCCCATCTCAGTCCTTGACAAAAAATTTCGAAGTTTTTGGGTTTTTTTGTCTTTATTTCCTCGCCTATACCACTAATATTGATACATAGCATTCATGTTAAATTTTACCCAAACGCGCTTTGTTGAACTGTAAATTGACTAATCATGATCTAAATTTCTTACACCGACGCTGGGCCAAATTCGTATGACATAACCCGACCTTGTCAATATTTTTTTTTAGTTGATCACTTACGTGTGCCACATTTTATCTCGGGTCTCAGATACAATATTATAATTTACTTAATGTGAAATGTAACTTGTGCAAATCTAAATTCTGATATATCACCGCGTAATTGGACGATAATGTAAAATTTTGGGTGGTGGCCTAGTGAATGTAAACATATCTGGAAGGCTTATTATTTTTGGTATATAAACGAGTACCGATTTTTTTAAAGCACTTTAAAGTCAACTTGCAATTAGTAACATACTCTACAAACATGTACAAAGTAAGTTAAAATTTTTTGGATTTTTTTTTAATTTTTGTTGTTTATTGTTTTTGTAGTAAGATTTAAATTATCGAACAATATTTTATATATTAAAAAAATCGCTTTTCTTAATCTTTTTTCTTTTATACTAAAAAAAATAATTAAATTAAAAAAAAATTACTTTATACGGTTTTTGTGTCTAATCTCTAAACAAACAGCATTTTTATAACTACCTTTTTAATACCTATTCTTATTTTCTTGCTTCATAAAAAAAGTCACTATTTGGCCATGAAATTACTTTTTACTAACTTTTTTCAAATTAACGGATATTTTACAAAATTCTAAAATTTCACCAATAATCTTTAAAACATGGAAAATATTTTATTAATAATAATGTCCATATATGGTATTCGAAAAATGAATGGCCAAATTTCTCGAGATGATTTGTTATTAAAAAATATTTTTAAAAAAGTTTTTATAAATATGGGGTCAAAAATGCATGGTTTTTAGGATAAAGTAATAAACTTACAACAAAATAGTTTTTTTTGTAAATATCTTAAGTACCCTTAAGCCGATTTTCTTAAAATTTGTCAGTATTGTTTTTATTAAGAGGGGTTTAATTAAATTAAAATTATTAAGTCCATCGTGTCGAAAATTTTTGATATATATATATATATATATATATATATATATATATATATATATATATATATATATATATATATTATATTATATATATATATATATATATATATATATATATATATATATTTATATATATATATATTAAATTTAAGTAACTAAAAATACAACGTTTTGTCTTTCGATATTTCATTTTGCTTCGTTTTTGAGAAAAAATTAAAACTAATTCGTTGCAAGTTTGTGGATCCCATTAAGAGTTTACTTCAGTTGCAAACTAAATTTTTTTTTAAAGTTGTTTTTTTTTAATGGGGTACAAGGACTTGCAATAAATTGTTTTATTTTCTCGACAACAAAACAAAAATGTAAAAAATACCATAATACAAAAGAGTTGTATTATAAGTTGCCTAATCTAAAAAATTAATTAAAAAAAGTCAGCAGACCAATATTTATAATTTATGGTGAGGAACCACCTCCCGATATTTTCCAGTGCAATTTCTTATTAAACTGCAACAGTATAGCAGTTCTACACTTTTTAAAGAATTTTTAACAAAACATTTATACTTTAAAAATGATGGAAACAATTTTTTTAAAAGATTATTGGAAACACCTTGAAAACAAATATTTGCTTTGTTATAAAGATTATCTGTGAAATTTTCGAGTTTTGTCAAATATCGTTGAAACGCTACAAATTCTACTCTCGATCCTTCCGTTATTCTTCCTCTTTCAACAGTTGCTCCTGTTCCTCATAAATTGTCCAATATAATTTCGAAAGTCAAACAGATCAAGCGTATTCTTTCTTCTCTTAATACCAAAAAATCCTCTGGGCTGGCACACCAGCAATCGTCTTAAAAAAAATGTGGCCCTAAGCTTCACACCACATCCAAAGCATTAGCAACTTTAAAAAAGCTTGGATTTCTTTTTCGAGCCAGGAAGTATTTCTGGCTCGAAACCCTCTTTGGAATATTGTTCTTACATCTCGGGAATGGTGTCTCCTACAACACTTAGAATTCTTGACTCCATTTAAAGAAAAACTGCTGAGAGTCTTATTAATGATCCCACACTTACAGAAAAGCTTACTTCTCTTGCCCAACGACGACCTGTAGGGGATTTGTGCCTCTTTCATAGGTACTTCCACGGCTTTTGCACCGAGGAGTTGGCCAGTATAATTCCTCCTTTGGCAGCTTCCAACGGACCAACATGTAGTGCCACTTTTGTGCATCCTTTTACAGTCCAACTTGAGAGGCCCCGAACTTTCCACTTTGCTCGTTCCTTCATCTTTAGAGTGTCCAGGCTATGGAACCTGCTACCCGCACAAGTTTTTTCTTTTCTCCCAAATCTCCAAATATTTAAGTCTCGTGTGAATAAACTTCCTATTACCAAACTTCAGACACACACGGTACGTTAGTAAGTAGGCCTTGGCCATCGCGGACTGTCCCAAGTTAAAAAAAAAACAAGCCTAAAAAGGTATAAATTTACCTAAAAAGTTATTTAAAATAATTTTCTTGTAGCTACTTTTAAAAAATATTATATCAGAATAATAAAAAAATTGTCATTTTTTGCAATCAGGGTACTTTACTCTTAAGCTGTTTTCGATTTTTTGATTACCCTGTATATCGTCTGACTTTTTAAGAAAAATATTTACTGCTAATATACATGCACTAGCTTTTATAAAAAATTAAAATTTTTGACAAATTACAAATAAAAGAGTTTCCCATTAGTGTACACATAATAAACCATACTGTATACATAATAGAAATTAAAAAAAAAACGGTTTTAAAAGGTTTGTTCGGCGATAGTTTATTAAAAATTATAAATATTGTATACAAAATCATGCATTAATATCACTCATTAATGCATAATTTTCTAATAATCAACGAATAAATATAGGAAACTAAAACGATCGTCAAAAAAATATTGTAATCAACTTCGGCTGTAAGTGGCGATTATTGATTTCAACTCTTGTCATTGATCAATGATCGTCTTTATTTATAGTCGTGTTTGTTAAATAGTTATTTTGTTTGTTTTTTTAAGCTGGAACTTTTATTTTGTTTTTGTTAAGTTTGTTCATATACGACCAAGATAAAATTTTGTGATGTTCTATATTTAAAAACATTTTAGTTCAAAACTATCTCAGATTTATGTATTTAATATTTAATGGATATTAACAGAAATAGATTTGTTTTAAATGTACGCACTTTTAATAATATTCTAGCCAATATAAACTATTAAAATCCACGTATAGAAATAAATGCACAACTAACTAAAAAATCACATTTTTCGAGTGTTTAATGTCTTATTTAAATATACAATATAAAAATTATTATGCAGCTTTTAGAAATTTTTTTGAGCTTTTTTTGCCTTTACAAAAGTATAGAAAGTATTAATATTTTATAAACTTCTGAAAACCAGTATATTTTTAAAAATTTGTATGTAATTTGCTAAATTTATTATTTTCGTTTATTCGGTTCTTGATCACCGTTGACAGAACTCGGCGATAGAGTGGGTTAAACATCTAGAAAGCCGTCAGTCACGGTACGTAGTACATATTATAAGCCTTCGTGGGTTGTTATAAAGATTAAAAAGGGTATTTTTTTGTTTAATAGTATATTTTTTTATTTTATTGACCTAAGTATATTTTGTAGTATATTTTTGGGTTTATTTTTCGTTTAATTATATTTTTTTAAAACACTAAAAATTTACCATTTTTTACATTTTTCTAGTTTCTTTCGTAACTACGTTTTTTAAAAGCTATATTATTAAAAAAGAAAATGCATTAACTTCAATAAAAGTATATTATATTATAAGGATTAAAAGTGCATGCAATTGCTTTTAATCCTTGGATTAAAAGTAGTACTTTTAATCCTAGGATTAAAAGTGTTGCTAAGCAACAAGCACATTTCTGTACGGTATGAGAATTGATAGCTTTTGCACCTGAAAATAGTACAAAAATGTCAACATTTTTTGACGGTTGAAAAAAATTATTTTAGCCCCATTATCTCTAAACAAGAGTTCTAAAATCAATATAAAGTGATTTAAATATATTTAATTAGCTTTTATTCACTAGCTTAGAGCAGCTATTCCAATCCCACTTTTTACATGTAATAAATAAAAAAAATAATTTTCTTTAAACCACTAATATATTAAGTACCTTATAATATAATTAAAATTTAAACGGAAATTTATTTTTCAATATTTAGATTATGTACATAAAATAAATTTACCTATAATCCAAAATATTTAAAATTGTGAGTAAAATGCAATTTTTTTTTAGAATAATTTGTTTCTAAAACATTTAACCATCAATTTATAAACACTTTGTGTGCGAACCAGCAGCACGTCGGTTTTTTTTCTAGATACCTTACTCTATTACATACCTAAATCATATACAGAGTGTCGCAAAAAAAAAAAATAAGATTTTGGGGGTTATGCCAACCCCTCATAGGGGGTTGCAGAAAAAGATTGCAATATAAATGGTAGGTCAAAAATTTGAGTGACGGGTTTTTAAATTTTTAAAATATATAAAATATTTAACAAAGGTTATTATTTTTTTGCTACAACTATGTTAATACTAAAAAAGTTATTTTACTGTATTTTTTTATTATACCTGCCACCAAAGACTATAGCAAGGAATATAAAAAATAATATTTATATATTTAATATTAGTCTTTTAGCAAGCATATACTTGCATTTACGTACTTAAATTTTAAATGCCATTTTAAAGGTATGGCGCATAAAATATTTTTGAATGTTGGGACTCGTCGATAAAAACATTAATTTAGGGTTTTGTGGCTTAAATTATTTTTAAATTTTTTGCTAAAACTAGCGTTTATCAAATACCTTATGGAAAACACAGTAATGATTTTTTTATTTAATTCAATTGACGTTATTAGTAAGTAGCAAGGGTTCGTAAAGCACTATTGAAGCATGAATCCCAATATTAATAATTTAAAATATAAAATCTATAACAAATATATGTTTTTAGATTTTCGCCATTGCTGCATTCTTGGCAGCTGCATCTGCTGCTCCAGCTGACCATCAAGCCACCTCCTTTGCCTCCTTCAACGACAATCACAACTCGGTACATCACGTCGAATCTGCTGCTCCAGTTAAATACGCGGCACCAGCTCCATCCTACTACGCTGCCCCCGCCGTTGCTAAAGTCGCTATCCCCGCCGTAGCCAAAGTAGCCGTACCTGCTGTTACCTCTTACTACCATGCTCCTGCTCCCCAATACTCTGCTCCCGCCGCCCACGTATACGCTGCTCCAGCAGTTACCAAAGTAGCTCTTCCAGTCGCTAAATTTGCCCCAGTATCCTATGCTGCTCCAGTAGCTAAATATGCTGCTCCCTCTTACTCAGCCCACCAAGAAGAATACGCTCCAGCTAAGTACGAATTTGTCTACTCCATTGAAGACCCTCACACCGGTGACTTCCACTCCCAGCAGGAACATCGTGATGGAGACCACGTTCAGGGTCAATATTCTCTCCACGAAGCCGATGGTACCGTAAGAATTGTAAAATACTCCGACGAAGGACACGGCTTCAACGCTGTCGTAGAAAGGCAAGGACACCCCACTGAAGCTCCAGCTGTATACAAGAAAGTTATCGCTGTAGCTGCTCCTCAATACGAACACCACTATTAAAAAAATTTGCTATCAATGCAATGTATATATAATTGGTTAGCTAAATTAGCTTAAATTAGTGTATTTATTGAATGTTATTTATTATTTGATACCAAATATATTCTGCAATATTAAGGCGTTTGTTTTATTTGTTTTAAACTTTATATTTTGTTTGCAAAAAGTATTGGATTCGGGGTATCAAAATTTTTTTATTTTATTCTTTATGATTGTAAAAATAAAAAAATGCAAGTGAGAAGATGAAATTAAAAATTTATTAAACAGTAATAATAATGAACAATGTTATGAAAACTGGGACTTTTAGCTATTTTACAATGTTATTTATAATAATTTATATTAAAAGTACAATTTGTCATATGTTGTACATATGTGCATTTACGGTAAAAGTTAAATGCCGCTGGAAGGAGTAGCTGTAGCTGCAGGCTGTAGGGCGTTGGCTCTAGTGAATTTATGGTATTATTTTTTATAACATTATTTGTTGAAATTTTAGTAGCAATTTTCATTTTATGTGTTATTGATTCATCTATATAACTTTCTGCAACCGAAGATTTCCATTCCCCGTGCCGTTTTGGGTCTGGAATGGCTGTCCCAGAAGAATTAGCCAATAAAGTTGCAAAGGACTTCCTAAAATAGTGTCCGGTATACTCTTCAGGATTTTAAAGCTTATGGAGCGTGGCTCTATTAGAGGAATTTTTCGATTTCGTTTATCCCCACGCACTGCACTGTACATTTACCATTTTAATAATTTATGAAAAACTTCAATGGCTAGTGTTTGATGGACGTAATTCTATATATTTTTCTGTAGTAGTAAATATAATTTTGATCAGAAACAACAAAGGTTGGTGTTACATGTGTCTTTGTGTCTGGTATGTTAACCACTGAGATATCTTTCTTACCTGCACTGTCATCCAAAGTTAAATTTGTTAGTTCTTGGCGACGGCAAGCTCCAGCAATTCCAAAAATAGCCATAATTTTATGGAACAAATGTATGTTATCCGGAACTTCAGATAAAAATTTTGGTATTATCTTCTTTGGTCAATGTTATAGATTTTTTGGGTTTAAAGGCCGTGCTTTTTTTTGCTTAATAAAGGCAATAACTTAAAAAAATTTGCTGATGTTCACATTTCGCTTCAGTTTTATTATCGTTTTCAGCATGGAATATCTGGCCCATATTGTAGATACATTAACAGAATGCAAGACATCTTGCGAAATTTTGTGTTTCATATTTTATAGAAGATTATACTTAAAATTATTTTGAAAGTCAATAAAAACTCATCATCATAGAAACCGAAGGTAACTTGGTGAATCAACAATACATCGTTGTATTTACGTATACGTCTACGTGTATATACGTATTGTATATACGTATACGTATCTACGTCATCCTTATTATTTTAGGTGTTGAGAGCCAGAACGAAAACCCACAAAATCATAATTAGTTCATTAATATGCAGTTTCAATTTCAGAAAACCTTCACCTAAAAAACCGCACTTTTTTTTAAACCCAATTTTCCTATTTAGGTCATTAATTGGATGTCCGGTCTGGTTCTCAACGCCTCATTTAACGTTTTTTCTCTTCTCGCACTTGTGTGGACTAATATACCTTCCCGCACTCCACACTAGTGCGGGAATAATGTCTTTCCACACAGAAAATAATGTGGGAAGGACCATTTCCCGCACGCTCGTAAAAAAATGTTATTTTTGACATTTTTTTATTCGACATCAAGTAAGAAGGATCCATTCGAGAAATGAATTTTCGTTCGTGATTGTTGTAACTAGCTTTTTTTTTAATATTGTTTTGTTTGAATCGTAGAAAAATATCGATAATTATTAATATAAAGTTTACTATAATTATTTTGGGGACAAATGTTATTTTAAAATTTTCTTTTGGGGATGTAATCAATTTTTTTCAACAAATTATACAATTTTATAGATTTGTATGCTAAGATTTGCATTTTTAGTAAAATTTTAAGTATTTATTTTTAATTCAAATAAAGATTGCAATTTTAAAAATAAGACCAATAAAAAAATTGATAAATGTTGTTAACAGTATTGACAGTTTCGTCTTTTATTGCGACAAAATAGATTTAGTTCCTAAAGAAACAAAGTTAAATCGTTTAACTAATTTAAATTACTAACTATTAATAATTAAGAAATTCAAAAAAAGCTCCTAAAAAAAAATTAAAATAAAAAAGTCTTATTTCCCGGAGTACTATATTCCTTATTTATATTTTTATTTGAGCACTGAAAATAGTGCTCTAAGCGTGTACGCCACAGAATTTTTTTTAATTAAATATAATTTTAATAAAATATAAAAAAATTATGATGCATTTTATACACTTAAATAAATAAATTCCCGTTGGAAACAAGTTTTCAATATAATTTATTAACAAATAGGGCCATTGTTAATTAGAAAAAAATTGTAATTTAAAAATTAACCACCAAAAACTATAATATCTATACCGCTAGCTTTAATGTTTTATAGTAATTCCCATATTCCTTAAAAGAGTCGTTAATGGGGCTCCATATACATACAAAGTATTAATCAAGGCAGTACCACTCCTTTGGGTATAATTTTTTGCGGTGGTCTTCTTTTATCAGAAATTCCAAACGTGATAAATAAATTTGGAATTTAGTTCAAGATCAAATTTCGGGCGGGTCGCGTTTAATTTTTAGTTTTTAAGAATAACCTCTTATTTATTTTTATTTTCGAAATTCTTAATAATTTTTTTTGGGTTTTATTTTTTTACGAAAATTTAGTTTTATCGGGTAGTTTTCATAAATAATAAGTATAAGAAGCAAGTATTAGTGTAAATAATAATTAATAATTTTTGTTTATATAATATATACAAATGTATATGCTTTTAAGTGTATAACTGGTTAGTGTGCATTAAGGAACCAAAAAACTGTGCTTATTGTTTAAGAAACATTTTTACATTTTAAGCAACTTTTAAAGGAATATATGAAATCGTCAGATCTAAGGGTATGTTAAATTTGCAATACCTTTTCGCAATTTAGATTGTATTACATGAGATACACAGTAAAATAATGCCGATTGGAAAAAATAGAGTTTTTCCTAAAAAGTCCACATCAAATGGAAAACCATTTTGGATTCGTGGCACTATCCTTGTTCGCTATTGCTTCTACCAATGGACCAAAATTTTTAAAAAATTATAAAAATCTAAAAAAATTAACACTTTATTTTTTAGTTGTCTGAATGACACTACCAGCAAAGGGTAAACAGCTATTCGCATTATTTTGTCAGGTTTTAATGGCACGGTTCCTTTATTTACAAAAAGTAAGATGGAAATGGGTAGAGATCGAACGCTGTTAGAATAACACCGATACGTCACGGTTTTATACGGGTTTGCCATATGAGACCGTGACGTATCGGTGTTGTTCTTACAGCGTTCGATCTCTATTTAAAATCAATAATTTAAAAATCGTATTGGGTCCACTCATGGCACAAAGAATACAAGGTAGTATCTTGCGCATGACGTTTGTCACGTGATAGCCGGGTTATTACGTAGTAATGTGACTAAAAGGATTTTTTCGCGACATACCGTTTTTACCGAACTCAAGGACTAGAATTAACGCAACGCCAGTTTGTAGGCAAGGTGTTTGATATAGTGATCTGTTTGTTTTTGTGTTTTGGAAAAACGTAAACAAATTGCCAAATCTCAAAAACCAAAATCAGGAAGTTACCTTGAAAATGTAATAAAATTATTCATTTATTCAAAAATGTTGGTTTTTGTGTTAATATAGGCAACATCAATTTGAATATAAACATTTATTAACATGACAGTTCCAAGCACCGGTAACAAGGTTGATTTGGACAGCTGCTGCATTCGTTTAATAAAAAAATATAGTAAATCAGGTGTTATACGGCACTTCGATGTCATTTTATCTCTTTCTAGTAGGTTGTATTATTCAATAACACGTTCTGTAAACTGACTTGATCAACAGCAATCGAATTGAGCATCTAAAGTAAATGTCATATCTGTCTGTCACTTCAGATAATAAACAAACATAGTTTTCCGGCTTTAAAAATATTTTTTAACAATAAAGAATCATCGGTTTATAAAAATGTAAATTATGGTGCAATACCATAAACATTTAAAAAGTTATTATTTCCGGAGTGTTGTTATTCAGTGTGTTTCATCAATGTTGCCGGTGCAGTGTGTTTACAAGAACTATCCCTCCTTGTCCCCCTGAATATATTAATGCCAAACAAGATTTGTTTACTTTATTTCTATTCAAGAATTCGTTGATTCTAACCGTGCTTAACCCGCATATCCTCACAAAAACAAAACGGTTTACGTATGTCACGCGTGTGTCAATTTACCTATTAATCGTTTAATACGCTTTTTAAGTTTAAATCCAAATGTAAGGTCTTTAGAGAGTCAAGTAATAAGTCATTAAGATAAGATAAAACCAAACTTTCCATTCAATAAGATATTAGCTGTTTCCAAGTCAACTTTAACAAGTAAATCTTTTCCTCTATGATTTAAATATAATTGTACCTATTCATTCATTAGGAAATTAACTAATTAAATCGAAAAATTTGCAATTCAAATAGTCGTTAAACCATAGAAAAAAGACATCTCAGGCACCAAAACAATGGAAAAGCCGCGAATCCTCCATTATTTTAATTTGATCCTTGACATAACAATTGAAATGACGTAATATGCCGTCATAACACCTTCTCCTACGTTACCGGTTCTCGCCAAAATTTGTTTTAAATTAAGTTAAAGCCGTATGTTTATAGTGGTATTTTTATTAATTTGTTTAGCGTTTTACTTTGCTTTTCGGTAGTTTTGTGACTCTAAAACTAGTTGAAGTTTAAGATAATTTGTTATATTAAAAGCCCATATTTTTAAAATAAGCCTAATATTTAAAAATGGCAAAAAATTCACAAAGATTGCAGGCTTTCTATTTAAATTTTGGCACGAAGTCACATTGCTACGTCATTGCGCAAAGCGAACCGATTTTGGATCGCTGGTGATCCTACCTTGTATTCATTGTGCCATGGGGTCCACTAGTCCACTGTACTCCAGTTAGTCTAGACATTCAAAGGTACATAAATTTACATCAAGCTAAAAGTGAGTAAAATTTTTCAAAACATAATAAAAAAACATTTCAAAATACCCCATCGTTTCGATAAGTGAAAAAAAATTGACTCGAGGTCAAAGGTTAAAAACGGGTTTTTCGCGATTGCCTTCAAAACGGTAAGTTTTATCGTAAAATTATGTTTTACGAAAATTGTAGACCATAAAATTAGCTATAAAAAGGTACTATATTTTTTTTTTCTAAAAGCCACGGTTCCTGAGATATAACGATTCAAAAAGTTGTAAGCGTCATTGTATGCATTAGTACGTGACGTGTATACATCTCACGTATATACATCAATGTGCTTAAGTTTTTTAAAAAAAGTAATTTAACTTCACAAGAAGTTATCACCAACGGAATCAGCTTTTTTCTTTGAATGTACGAAGTTCCTAAACATTTCCTGCTTAGATAAGTATCGATATGCATGTTTTGTTTAAAACACTTAAAATAAAAAACGTGCAATTAGCTTCTCTTCCTCCAACCTCAGTTGCTGCTCACCAACATCTTTTTTGGATATATTACCAAGTTCAAATGTGTCTTGGTTATTAGCTAGACTCAAAAAATTGGGGTTGGAAGTTGGTCAATAATACATTAGAATCAATTCAGACTTTACTCCCAAATGCGCTGGAAAAACTGCTAAACACAATTTTTTGCAACTGTAAAAAGGGATGCAGTTCTAAATGTGGTTGCAAAAAGTTGGACTGTTTTGTTTTCTGGTAAACACGAATTGTCAAGGCCGGTCGAGTTCCAAACAGACATGCGATAAATCGCTATTCGCGCAATTCACTTACACCCAGGATAAAGAAGAAGAATCAGATCAAGAAGAAGAAGATAAAGATGACCAAGAGGAAGAACAACAAGAAGAAGTAATTGAAAATTATGAATCGAACGAATAAATGTTTGTACAATAGTTTCCAAATAAACAGAATCACAACAGACCTGTGGAGAAGGCCGTCATACAACTTACAATTTTTTGAATCGTTTTTTTGTAGATAATTTTATGATCTACAATTTTTGTTTGGGGTAATTTTACGATAAAACTTACCGTTCTAAAGAAAATCGCGAAAAACCTTTTTTTACCCTTGACCTGAGTCAATTTTCTTTCATGTACCGGAACAATGGGGAATTTTAAAATGTTTTTTTAAATTATGTTTTGAACAAGTTTACTCACTTTCAGCTTGAAGTAAATTTTTAGTACCTTCACTCTTCTAATTTTACCGGACTACTGTTTTTTCATATTTTTTATAATATACTTGAAGTTCAGGTAAGTACATATTTTTTAAGATAATAATAATCATAATATTACTTTATGTCTCATAAGTTAATAAATCTTTTCGACAAAGCTGAATAAAATAAATCTATGATAACAACAAAGAATTAAAATTAATTATATGATATTAGGAAGAAAAAGACAATATAATGGTTCTGTGCCATAAATCAATTCTTAATGATCCTTAATGTATTCAGGCAAAACATAACAAACCTTTCCTTAAGTTTTTGACCGACAATTTGAATTTATGGAAACTACATTTTTTAATACTAGCAGGTAAATGATTAAACATTTTTTAAAGTCATAAATTAATATTTTTTTATTAAAGTAAAACATGGATTTGGAAGAGAAAGTTAAAAATTTTGTCTGGTATTGTCCAAAGAATTTTTAGTATTATAAAACACTATATTTTTTGTATAATAAAATACTCTTTCTAAAATATAAATAAAAGTAAGTGTTAACATTCTTTTTGACACAAATAATGCTTTAAATGAGCGTTTGAACCTAGCTTTACTAATATATCAAACTATTCTCTTTTGCTGTAAAAACATTAAATATAATAGATACTGGTAAGAGTTTTAGTCCAAGAAAATAGGTCGTGAAATACGAATTTGAGGTTAAAACTTGAATTTTTGATATAAGTTACTTTAAAGAATCTAAAAACGAACTGTAATTTTTTGAATTCACCCCCGGGAAGAGTGAAAAAAAATTAAAAAAGTGTTTTTTTTTAATTTTGAGGAAACGGTAAGTCCTAGAAAAAAAGTTTTAAATAAAAGTTGTAGAACGTAAAATTCTACATAAAAATAATTATATAACTTTTTTTCCTAAAATTAAAATTAACTGAGATAAATTAAATTCCGTAATAAATAAATTTTTGGGAGAAAACGAAGCCC